>JBBPKO010000104.1:7058-51203 GCA_038089295.1 Xerocomus amazonicus
CAGTGCTTCCTTCCATTCGATGGCCAACGGTTTTCCCTCAACGCCCGTCTTATCCTTAGATTTCGTTCCGAGCACGCGATCTCCTTCGCCCATCCGGGAAACCGCGACAGCATGCCTCATGCTATTTAGTATGTCGATACTGTACCCTCCTGCGACATCCGTGCCGAGGCCAATTAATACCCCTTTGTCGAGGGCTACGCGTAATGGAAATGGCTTCTCCGAGAAGTATATATTGGACAAAGGACAATGAGCCACCGCGGTTTGGTTGGCCACAAGCTCATCGAGCTCCCCAGAACTCAGAAACGTGCAGTGTGCTTGGACAGTGCCGCTTTTCAGAAGGGTGTACTGTGATCCCTTGATAAGTATGGATTGAACAGAATGAGGCGACATGCCTTTTTGAAAACTTGGATGTCCTCCATATGACGTTCATCTCTCACCCACTTCGCTTCGTCGAACGATTCGGCCAAGTGACTCTGTACGCGAGTCGATTCCTTTTTCGCGAGCTCCCCAAGCTTGGCAAGCAACTCGTCTGAACAAGTCGGTACAAACCTGGGGGTGATGACAGGTTCCACCAACCGTCGGTGTGAATCAAGCGGAGCTGTCAATGCTCTGCATCCATGTATAAACTCTTCGACGGATTTGTACGACTCGTCTGCACTGGACTCTTGATATGTTGCTCGCGATGACTTGTCCATGGATAACTTTCCGACGAACGCTCGCAAACCTGCAGTCTGCATCTCCTGGGCGAGGATAAGGCTAGGGGACTCGAGTTTATCGAAGGGTCTGGGGGAGCTCAACCACCTACTTTGTCTCTGTCTTGATAGTACCGAATAGCAGCACAGCGCCGGTTCCGACTTCTATCAGACGCTGGGCAAGCCGGCGGTATACCTTGGTTGCGAGTTGGGGGTCTTTGTCAAGGCCCTCCTCGGCTTTATAGGCATAATTTTCGAGCCACTGCATGAGTGGAAGATCGAGGCCAGTCCCCTGGTACATGAACTGGGGGGCGTGAAGGTGTAGATCACAGAAGGTGGGCAATAGGAAGCTTCCTGCTGGAAGGCTCTTGACGGAGGATGGATATTGATGAATATATGTTTGTGAGGATTCTGAGGAATACGGGGACAGGTGAGCGATGAAACCGCGATCGTCGATCACTGGACAAGTAAGAATGAGACGAGGAGGAATGGTGAGCGTAGTTGAGCGTACAGAGGAGGTAGTCGTGTAGAACCTGCACATTTCCTAGAGCAGGGCAATGGACGAGAGTCGCTCTTAGTGCTAGCGATGCAGCCATGTATGATAGCAGGGAGAAAGAGAGGGCTGTGCCAGACAGCGAAGTACTTGAACGCTCTGCTGTTGGTTGGGCTCTCAAGATCTCATAACACACCACGAGACTGGCACAGAAACCAGAGGTTCATAGACTCTGCAATGGCTGTTTTGATGTCCTCTTTTGAGACGCTTTTTTTGGTGATAGATTGTGCACCTCTATGCATACTTTCTGATGGATGAAACGCATTGTTATTTTCCTACGAGCACCCTCGGATTAGATTATAGTGATACGTGTGATAAAAACCGGCACCCCTCTGGTATGCGAGGCACACCATTCACTGTCATAGAAATACACCATCCATCATCTAAGTTTGTACAAAGTGTAAATGTTGAATATACTCTCTCCAACAGTAGAAGACATAACATATCAGACGTTCAACACAGTGGCCCATTGGAATACATCATATAAACAGTAGGTACTTCGATCAGAAGTCATTGTGTGGTCCTGACACGCTTGCTTTTGGGGAAGTGGCTCAAGTGCCGGTAGACGACAGTACGTCGCATCATATGTACCAGCTTCATCACGGGTCTGGAATGTTACATGCACCATTCCGTAACCAATCTATCGTCACATCTTCCAAATGATCGTCAAAATCTCCAAATTTTTGGTGCAAGTTGTCGTCCCGGACGAGGGATACCGCGCGCAAGGGGGTATCCGCATTCGCCAGCGTAACCCGTGCACCTGCAGTGAAAGCTGGCGGTTGGAAAACTTGTGGGCGCCACGTCGTCAAGCCAGACTGCGGGAGATATGGCTGACAAGCGATATGCGAGGAAATATCGTTGGAAAGAGGACGCGACTCACAATCAACGCCGCCTCGCCGGATCCCAGTGAATTGCCATCAACCTGATAACAATACCATGAGCTAGACGATAAAGGATGATCGCACATTTCTACCACGAATGCAATCGCATCGCTGAACTGGGCCCGGATCTGCTCTGCCACACGTTCTCCAATGGGTGCTAGAGCTGTATCATCTATTCTCTCGCAGGCTTGGTAATATCCAACCAGAGAAAGTTGGAGAGACTCCGCATGCCCTCTTGCCTGTGCAAAGTGCAACAGGGGACGACACAAGGCAAACAAGTGGTGTACGTACCAGGTCAAGGCCAACTTCCATCATGGGGCTCAGACTGGTCCAGTGATGAAGGAGTGGGACAACGTCTTGGATGGTCACGACATCTGACGATAGCTCTCCAAGCAAAACCCCGTTCACTTGCTTGTGCGGGTGTTTGGCAGCGTGAAGGAAAATCTTGACATAGGCCTTGTGAACGATGGAGTATGAGACCATGGAATACTGTGGGAATAATAAATCACGACGGTTGACTTGGAACGACCATCATGAGTTCTACGCACACCATCCTCACTCTGACATCCGTCGTTTCTCTCGCAGCGGTTGCCGCTGTCGCTATTCTTTCATCAGTTTGCGCTGACGCCTTGTTACCCAAAAACACACGATGGCAAAATAAGTTCTCCTTCTTCTGGTTGGTGAGCATGGCCCAACACGATTCCGAGGTGCCAGCGTCAAATCACAATTCTCAAGGCCTTCGATGCAATGATACACTTCTTCTTTGAGGGTTCCTTTCTTTATCTCTCAACCTTTGGCAGGTCTGTAAACACCAGCACAGGTTTCTTTGCAGACCTTTGTGAGTGGTCGCTGCCTAGCAGCCGTGCCATCGTGACGAACGTCTTTCTTTGTACACTACCAGGGAAGGAGTATACCCAAGCAGACGCCCGTTGGGGTGTTTCGGACCCGACAGTCGTATCTCTTGAAATATTGACTGTACTCGGTGCTGGCCCACTCTGTTGCTATATTCTGTACCAGATCGTCAAGAACGACCCTGCTCGCCACTATTGGATCATCATTTTGTGTACTGCGGAACTATACGGAGGGTAGGTCTTTGTCAGACTCGTTTTTCCGACTCAATTGAGGCACGGACAACTTAGGTGGATGACATTCTGCCCCGAATGGTTGATCGGAAGCCCTAGTTTGAACGTTTCTAATCCTCTCCATCTTTGGATCTATCTTGTGGTAAGATCGACTATGTCTGTTACTGAATGGGCTCGAACAAACGTTTTTTAAAACTATAGTTTATGAACCTTCTGTAAGTGGTACCTGTCGTCTTACATGACATTTCACGATCGTGACTGCCTCGATCACAGTTGGGTCGTTATTCCCCTGTGGCTGATGTGGGATTCGTACGGACACATCACTAGATCTTTGCGGGAGGCCCAAGCTAATGCGCAAGTGAAGAGAGATTAAACGTATATCCCGCTTCCGTCCACTCGCCGCAAGGTATGATGTCCGGTGGTCGAATACATAAATATGTTGTTCATGCGTTCAACAGAAAACATTGATGGCGCTAACCTATAGTATCCTTTCGATGTAACAAGATATTTTTCTAAACATGAGCTAGTGCTGTCTGCATAATGTCCAGGTTGAATCACACGCGAGGGCATATCGAAGAAATTTAAGCATGCATGATCGTGAATGGAGGGCTAGCATCTCCAGAGGTACCCAATACTTTGAAAAGTATGAGGACTGTACACGAAGATGACAGGGTATTGGTACTCACCAACAACGATATAGTTGTCGCCGTCAGGTTTGTCAGGAACTTGAACCAACGAGTTCCCGTCCATGATTGGGACCCCGCTTGCCAGTGGGTTGTCTATCCACCTCTCAACAGTCGAACGCGACGGCTGAATCCGATGAACTTACTCAGATCCAAGTTCTCGGAACCGTCTGACAAATAACCAAGGATAATGTCCACACTGTAGCCTTGGGCCTCAGTAGGGACATTGGTGGTTTTCCATTTCACCATCTGGTTGCTACCGGTGGGCCACACGGTGCCAAAGGTAGGCTCCTCGATTGTAGGGGAAAATGCGAGGAGTTCAGTTGGTTTCTGAGGGATAGCATTGGCGAGATGGGAGAAACCCAGGCAGAGGAGGGGTAACAAGGAGGTCAACATGAGTTTCCAAGGTGTGAACGAGTGCCGGCTGATGTCGTTTGGGCGGTGATTTTATACTGGGCTGGATGGCGACCGGTGATATGGTATCATCCACTGAGTCGACAGCGCGGTTAGTAGACGCTTACATCTTGATTTCGACCGTCATGCACATGAATGATCCTTCGTATCTCATCTCGACCGTGTCCACACTCGTACATTCTCTACAAACCCATCACTCTCTTCTCGTTCACGACCTCCTGGATGCATATGCAACATTCACCAATCGTGTCACATCCCACGCTCACTTCCTCCTCACCTGCGACGCCCCACCACCTGCCATCGCGTCACTCAGGATTCACAAGGACGACTTCATTCGCGCGCTACGACGCGATGTTCGTGCTCACACAGACACACTTTCATCCCCGGACCAAACATCTTCCGAAAACGGCACCAAGATCGTCTCAAAGCAGCTTACCATGGATTCATCCCACCATGCACTCTATGCACTTACGACAATATTCCGATTCCCCGTCTTCTACTCTATATTTACCGGTATGTTTATCCGAATCCTAGCACAACGCGCATCTCACGTCTTTCAGAACACGATCTGTCAACCCTGTTTGGCGATCTTCTGGATATTTTACAAGCAAGCTACCTGTCGGTCTTCAACCAGACACAGGCCCGTTCTCTCTCATTGTGCGCCTTGAGTTGCCACCGTCTTTCTCCAGCTGTTATCAGTTTTCGGCAAGATGATATATTTTCCGTTCTTCAACGGAGTTTGGATAACACGAGACAACCAGTCAACACCGTCATTGACGGTCTTAAAGTTGGGTCTTGCACCACTGGCTTCTTCATGCTGTTCATTTCTCCCTAGGCTGTTTCACATACAATACAACAACATCCTTCGGCATTTCTCTATCTTTTATCCCCGCTGCTTCCCCATGTGATGACAAACCTATTTAGCGAATCACCTGACCTTTGCCTGCATGCTTGCACGGCCTTAGCTAGCTTTGCAAATGCGCTCGTCTTGCAGCCGGGGCTCTCCTTGGTCAATTGGCACACATTATCCAATCGCATCATATCCTTTTTAGATTCCTACTGCAACGAATTCCAGGCGGATGCGGAGGACACGGATTTTTCGCGTGTCATTCGTGCAGCTTTCTCCGCAGGCTCACACACTTCTGGGCTTGCTCCAACCTGGATACATGCCCTTCTCGCGTCGTTGATAATTCTCTGTGGGCCCACTTTGTACGAGGAACCCAAGGTTCTACGTTCGATCCTTCGATCTCTCGCTATGGTACTTAAACATAAACGGTCCGTTATACGAGCTTTGCATCCGCACGTCTGGAGATGTTTTGTCTGGACCCTCAGTCAAATGCTTCTAAGTGCCGAGAATACAGAACAAGCGGTAATTTCCTTTGCTTTTCATGTGATCAAGCAAGAGGTTGGCGCAGGCATTGGCGTCGCACTTGTTAATCTCTTCCTGTCTGATCGGATCTCAGAAGCCCGGCCTGACGAGCGCGGCGAAAGGGTATCTCAAGCGTTGTCAGTTATCGAGGAAATGGTCCAAACGGAGTGTAAACACACCCGTCGGGAGGGGTTCATGTTTCTCCAGGCGTTTACCGGTGACACACAAGTGAGGCATCAAGCCACACGGAACACGCACGAAATCCCCGCGACAATCTTGCTCAATGGAGCCATCATTGTTGCTGAGTGGGACAGCCTTCCTTTGATTATCCGTTCTATCCCCAAGGTTTCACCTTCTGTGATTTGGCCGAGGGTGACCGAGATTGCTCAACACCACAAGACATTGCTGATGATATGGAAATGGTTTGCAATCAAAGCAGATAAAGAAGAATTGGATGTAAGTCGACTTATTGCCTATCTCGTCCACCCATTGAGCACTTGCTTCCTCAAGTCGAATCTCGTCAACGTATGGCAGTCCATCCTGCTCGTGTGGTTGCACGAACTTGAGTGGGGACGGTCCGCCCTGACAGCAGAATCGCTGAAATTCTTAGCCGTGACTATCACCGAGTTTTTACCGCCGGTGCCTTCTGGGAGTCGGCCAGATTGGGGATCCTGGAGTATCCATGACCAATTGTGCAGACTTACCTTTATCAACGAATTGTGGTCTACAATGCGACACGTTTTCATTGTCCTAAATCTTGAGGAGGCCGCTGAGCTCATTTTGATCTCGATTCTGAAGTACGCCTTCCGCGTTCTTGATCTCGGCGTCCGGGAATTGTGGGCTAGACTCTGCGCCAGTCTTATGGTAGCGGCCTCTCCTTCGTTCCTACGAGATTTAGATGATCTGGCGGCACCACAATTGATCATTCGGAGCCAACGCGAACTTTGGGGAACTATTGCCACGTCGTCATCCTCTTTCAGGCTCGAGCTTAAACTCGATTGGAAGGCACTTGTCAAGCTTCTTGCCATACCCATTTGGTAAATCGATTTTTCCCCCTTAGGATCTGTGACTTATGGAATCAGTTCTTGGGTTTTATCCAGTCCCGAGTTAGAGGCATGGAAAGCACTACTTCGGAATGCGATCACAATTTCGGGGTGTTCCCCCACTGTTACAGAAGTCTTGCAATACCTGGAAGAAAAAGAAGTTGCGAACTGGTATAGTTTTGACCATTTCCCTCTTTCAGAGTCATTCACTGCTTTCCAAGGGAATCCATCATGCCCGTGCTTGGTTTCCTCCTCAGTTCTACTCGAGAACATGGCAACGCTCCCTCTGACAAGTTCCTGTCCACGTTAAGCGTCTGCTTGACTGCCTCTTATACCCAAGCTCGCCACTCCCTGGAGGTTCTGAGACATTCCCTTGAAATGCTTAGTACCATCCGCTCCGCGATGGTATCAGCCCCGAGCGAAGTGATGCACGTACTCCGCGCTCTTGACAGCAGTCTCTGCCTTTGGATCGAGGACCGTGCCGAGGTTATGTCCGACGACGAGTTTAATTCAGTGGTATGGTTTGTTTGTTTTATTATTTTTTGTACCGAGTCTATTCCAGGCTGTCCCCTTGTATTGCGAGACCCTCAAGACCCTAGAAGGTCTTCCATTATCGGTTCAGTCGCTCCGGGTCTTAGAACATTTTCTTGCGTCCGCTTTTTCCCGCATCCCGACCCCAGCTATAGCCCCATTTGCTTTTGAAAAATATTGGAGGGCAACTTACTATGGTCATAACCAGTTCCTCGGCAGTCTTCCCCCGAAGATCAAATCTTGTTTGACTTGTTTTGTCGCAGCCTACGGGGGTGATCTTACCGACGGATTGTCTCTGACCACCGAGTCGCAGTCGCAAAGTACTGTGAGATGATTCCGTCAAAACTCTAGCGCAAATACCGACGGTTTTCCTTTGAAGAATGATGACTCCCAAGCTGGCCTTCCTGTCAATCGTTCACACCAATTTCCAGGTGAATTCAGGCTCTGGAATGGCTCAACACCAATACTAGAACACGCTGAAGCTCAGTCAGAAGTGATCGATATGGAAGCTGTACCCCACGGACATCGACAGATATTCACGAACCAAGAAGATGGCACTTTCCTTCTGTCTTCTCTTGATAATGACGCCTTTCGAACAACAATTCTAGGTCAACCCCAGGAGCGCCCCAGCCCGGATGCATCCCTCGTAGGGGGTTCGGAACACTCCACACGCAAGTCTGGAATACGTGTTTCATCAGTCTCTCCTCCCAAGAGGGCACCGCCAAGTTCTCATTCCCTCGGCAAATCCCGTTCACACCTAGCCAAACAGGAGCGGAATTTTCAAGAAAGTACTTTTTTTGATGATTGGCAGGGTATGAAACTGATCTATTGGCCCTAGAGAATGCACCTCAAAAGCAAAGCCGAACCTCACGAGCTCTTCGCGCCACCCGCGAATTAAAATCAGAGCCTGCTACGCGCGGGGTGACGCCGGCTAATGTTCCATGTATAAGTTCGGTGCTACTCAAGAAAAAGATGGTGTTCGATGGTGTTCATTTACCCACTATCCGCACGGTTCAAGAAATGGCGCAGAAAGTAGAAACGAACGAACATACCATCAACACTGAGCACGGTCGCGTGGTCGTTCCCCGAGCACCCTCTCCACGGATTGCGAGGAGAAGCACGAGATCGCCGTCCTCCGTGCCTCCCTCGGCTGCATCGGATGAAGATAACTTTGACTGGGAGGACGTCCGCGTCGATATGACATCATCTGGTGGGTGTGTTTTCTGCATGGAATCACACACTCATCAACTTCTTGCCCACAGAGATCGATGTTGACCAGTTTCTGGAGGACCCTTATCCTAGTTCTCCATTCCGAGTCCCAACACCTACTCCGCACGGTACGCAGGAATATTTATTTACTCAACCCAACTTGACTGTCAGCCCATAACGGTGTAGCGAGTCTTCTTTCAGGATTGGGTCTTCAAGGGGTAGTGTCACAAGGCGACGTCTCTCCACCGGCTTCGACTCGCCCGTCTTTGAAAATGGCTCAAACGACGTCAGCGAGGCTCGATGCCCTGCGGGACGTCTACTCCGCCGTCGCGAACGAAGCGTCTCAGATACCCATGTCCGAACTTGTCCAAGCGACGCGGCTGGTCCACCAGATCGGCGCGGTGTTGACGGATCGGATCGGAAAGACAATGCGCGATCAGGGATCCAAGTAAGCACTAGCGTCACCCAGCCCAGAGTTGCAAAGTTGGAATACGTCTTGCAAATGTCAACACAACTTTGTTATCATACATATCAATATGTTATGCTCAGCTTCATTATTTGGTAAACTTTATGTTTGTAATATAATCTCCATGCCCAGGGAATATATGAACGTCGCTAGGATCTCTCCATCTAAGTTCATGCACCTGACCGATGACAATGTGAACCAACCATGTTCTACCTTTGGGTTAATGTAATTGCTATGAACATAAATATGCAATCAAGTGATACAAATGATACTGATACCGTTCACTGGGGTAGATGATAGAGCGAAGAAAATAGCAAATACTACCTGCAAGATGTTTTCACGACGTGTCCAAAACGTTGCTGACGTCGTGCAACCAAATCCCGTGATGGACTGGACGAGGGCATGTCATCAGACGCGTCGTAATCGAGGTCCATGTGTCGCCGCGGAGCAGGAGAAGCCAGATGGCGAGGCGACACTTGGCCGAGATGGGGGTCATCGTCTGAGCCTTCCGATACCTGTGGTATTTTACTCTCCGTACCAACAAGCATTATCGAGTCATCTGCGGTAAATGATTAGGCAACATATGCATGATTACAACCGGTCGCTACTCACCGCTTCCTGCAACCACTGTCGCTTCTGACATGGTTAAAGCAAGCGAAGAGCTCGCATCCATGTCATCCAAATGTTTCATTCGCTTCCTCTGTAGATCCATCATTTCGCTGCTGTAAGAATCGCGAAGCATAGATGTCGATGACGAGCGCTGGAGAGTGGCGGATGTTGCGGCGGCACAGATGGACTCCGCACTGGCCCTTCTCCGCATAGCGCGCTGTCGATGTTGAACTTCCGCCAGCGACGGGACAACGACGGCCTCCATGACGACGCGATGACGTTTCCGTTTTCGGGGATTCGGGTCAGTGTGTGAAGTTTCGCTTGGGATCGGAGACTGGTCTTGGCCGATTCTCGCCTTTCTTGCAGGTGAGGTAAGCGCCACCTCTACCGCTAACTCGTCTTCTAGATCACAATCGCCTGAGGACGGGAATTCGATGGAAGAACGAATGAAGGATGTTCGTCCTTTTTTACTTGCACTTTCCCGAGGCGATTCCCCGGCTATCTGGCGTTTACCAAGGACAGAAGAAGGCTTGTTCCTGCTAGGCGTTTGGTATATCTCTTCAACAGCAGGCAGGACTGGTAAAGGCGATACATTTTCCTTGTCCCAAGAACTACATCTTCTTCCAGTAATATTTGAACGAACTGATCGCGGTGTTGAAGGGGTTCTAGGGTGAACAGGCAGAGTCCCGGCTGCGGGTTTAACCAAAATGGACTGGAAAGATTCTGGGGTGCTCGTCGATTTGTGCGGACGCGGCGGAGTGGTAACACGAGAAGATCGCGAACCCTTGACAGGGGTGTGGGGCTCTGCAAGTATCGTGACAGCACAGGTGGTAGATGGGGAAAGGCTACCATTATCCGAACTGGATGCGTCGAACGGACTAAACAGCGCAGGGCCGAGACGGCCAATGAATGGCGACGATGTTATGTCATCTGAAGCACACACTGTTGAAACGTCACATATTGGACTAGATCCCAACCCAAGTGGTGATGATGGCGAGCGGCCGTCATTTTCACCATTTGTGGTCGAAGGCACGCACGCCGTATCATCTTCAAGTTCTTCGGGATCGCTAGAAGGCTCAACCTCGGTTGCCGAAGGGTGCACAGTAGGCAGGAGACATATTCGAAGACCTTCGGGCCAACCGCCCACCGGTTCTTGCACATCTGCAGTGGCCGTAGTCCAAAATTCGGTAAACGCGTCTTTCGCGATTCCACGTATGTCATCACGACCAATGAAGACAGACTGAAGGAGAGGCGAGAGAACCTCGAGAACCTTGAGCATTCGGGGGAGTTCCTGGATACCCAACAAGACAGTTTGGTAGAGAGGCAGCACATCCAGAGCGTATTCGTCTCGTGTGAAGATATAGTATTCGTCCGATAACCAAGTAGCGATACCTTCCTGAGTCACTTCTAGGAGTCTGAGACGCAAATCCGCAGGGCATGTATCAATGGCACGCGTAAGAGATGCGATAAGCCACAGGGACGGCTTCAGATTGTGTGGCTCCGGGGGATACGTAGCAAGCAGCGTGTCGTTAACAAGTCCAAAAAGGTTGGTAGGTGACTCTCTTATATCATCCATTTCACAGTGCGATAGAAGGAGATCGGCGACACGAGTCGAAGAGGCAAGCTGTGGACAGGGAGATCGTGCTACCACGCTTGCCACATGGTCCAGCACAAGCACTGTATCAGTTCCGTTATCGTTGGCTTTGTTCATTGTGAGTCTAAGGAACCCATCCCATGTGCCGAATTCATCATTGCTCAACTCCCAGGCACAGCGGCGGCTATTAAACGTTTGATGGATGATGCAAATGCGGCTGATAGAACGAGAGTACTTACTCAAACGGAACACCAAGGAGAATGGTAGCACCTTCCCATGACGCGTCGCGGTCCAACGTCCAGGTTTCCACAAAGCAGCCCCAAACTATACTGTGCACTGTGGCTTCGCATGTCATACTGACGTACGACTGTGATCTTTTCGCCCAGAACATTTCCAATTCCTCAACGCCACAGACGATAAGGGCCTCTGAACACAGTTTGGCCCATTCCTTCCTTGAAGCATTGGAAGGATCGGTATCCAAAACGAGATCACATTGATCCTCGACGAGGCACTCCAATAGTTTTGCACTACTTGAATGAAGTGAATCATCCGGAAACACGGCTCGCATGCATGCCCAAAGTTCCCGAACCGCACCAAGCTTCATTACGAAATTGGATCGCATTGGCTTGCTTTTGGGTTGTGAGGCATTCGAGGAAGTCGGACAAGCAGTCAGGGCAAGATCTAGGTGTGGATCGCAGAGAATCTCTGTAAGAATACGGGCAGCTTTGGAAGCAAGTTCGATGATACTGTCGTGATCATCGGTATCTAGAGACGAGGATCAGAAAACTGATAATAACACAATGGATAATTAACAACCGAGGAAGGCAGTCACATTGGCTTTCAGTAGATCATTCCAAGTTGCAAGTGTCTCGGACTGGCCTGGCTGGTCAGCAATAAACTTTACAAACTGGTGGGACTTACCGGTAAAAAGGAGTCGTCAGGGACCTCCAAACAACCAAGGGAGGCCTTCCAGATTTCCGTCAATTCATTGAAGACCCACTCCTTGGACAACTGATTACGGGTCAGTGATCGAATATCACCCAACTGGGGACATTCATCAAATATCGGTTTCACGGTGGTTGAGAGCGACTTGTATTCAGCAGTAAGTAATCCTGGGTTTGACGAAAATAACGAGTGGGGCAACAAGTTGTTCAAGGACCAGGATTTGGTATTGTTCTCACAACTGACAAGAATCTTCGCAACATCTATAGCATCGAGAGTGGTTTGGCCACCTTTATCCAGCATGATCCTGACGAGCTGTAGAACCTTCTTCAATCGATCTTCGTCATCGCAGTCATCCCCCAGGAGCGCTGCCACAGTTGACACACCCGTTCCCATATCGACCACAGACTTGACTACCTTCCAAAAGCCTTCCCGAGCCTGCATAATATCTTGTTCCCAGTCACTTTCATCGCCATCATGGTGGAGCTCCAAAGATGGTTGGACATACGCCCAAGCGATACACCTCCACAAAAGAGAGGCGAGAGCACGAACAGAACTCTTCTTGTTGCGCATGGCAAGAGAAAGAAGTGCTGATACGATGCGAGCGAGTCGAATATCTATCCAGACCAGAGGACCCAATAACACGGTTAAGGACGCCAGAACACTCAAGGCCCATACAGGACCTTGTGCAACGTGTTGCGGATCAACAGTATGGAGAGTAGTTCGAAGGGTTCGAACGATGGCGGATTCTGTCATCGACCTTGCAGGACTTCGACGGGGGGACGAAGCGGGAGGAGTGGTCAGGAAGATAGAGACAATATTTGATACGCGAAGCTGAATAGATGAAGAAGGGAAATTAGCGTAACCCAACACGAAACCTCCAAGCGCGTGGCACGCTTGGACTCGCAAGCCAAGCGTCGGCGCCATCAGGTTTGCCAGTATAGATGGTAAAAGTTCAACAAAGCCAGGAACAAAGGTAGATGGCTGGTGGAGACACAAGTCGTGAACAGCCTATCGCCAGAAGTCAGCTGATAGATGCGTGCATTACAGTGCATACATACCTTGAGTCCATCGCAAGCCGATCCTTTTTTCCCTTCTTTTCCAAGCTCACCTTCCATCCCACGCCGCAGGGCGAATGCGATTCGGTCCCGAGCAGGGAGTAGAACGGTCTCAGGGAGCCGCTGAACCTGTAACAGCCAAATCGAGAGTGCGCATGTCTTTCGTGCATTTGGAGTGGGTAACTCATCGGCCATAGGGATAGCTAGTACGTGAGTGAGCATGTCGTGTAGTTGGACGTCTGCAAATAATTGAGTTAGACACAAGCAGATGGGTATTAAAGGGATGTACCATCAAATATTTGATAAAGGGGTGGCAAACTGAATATAGCGCTGAGGAGTCGTAAAACTGCATGGGTCGTCGTGCAAAGATCTCTGGCAAATTTAACTTGGGAAGCCGACATGCCCTGTTTCTTTTTCCTAGGGCTTTGTTTTGGAGATGGCAACAGAGAAAGTGCATCCTCATCACGTTCTTTGTCACAGTCTGCGGGAATATCGTCTCCCGGAGCCAAGTTAGAAGTGGGCTGAATGAACACCTTGTCGAGATCACGAATGACTGCCTCGGTGAAGGATTGGATGTTTTTGCGAAGTGGCTGAAAGAGCGGCCAAGATGCGTCCGCATCCGTCGAGCCTGCGACAGCGGCTCGCAAACGGACATGCAAAACAGAATAAGCCTCGATGAGGTCACGAAGGGTAGATTGTAAAGAGATTATTTGCTGGACTGGCCTGGAGAGATAGGAGAGATTGACTAGAGGGTCCTCGGGCTCCGGGGTGATTTCTCTCTGAGCGTCCTCTGGCAAGAGGGGTGGATAGTCGCGCTTCTTAAGGATGGACTTGGCTGGTCTCTCTGTGCATGATCGAGAGGGATGAGGAGCCGCACGCGTGAGAGTATGAGAGAGGAGATAATACTGATTTTGTTGTGCCCAAGCGACGCGAGGAAGGTGGTTTTCCTTGTCGCGGTGATGGGAAGTCTGAGGAGGGGTGGGGAGAGACATGAACACAACGACGAGAGGAGCAAAGAAAAGGAATTGTGTTGTCGTCGTCGTCGTCGTCGTCGCGGCCCAGGAAAAAGGCGCATGAGACCGATTTTTTTTTTCTAAAATACGCTATGCAATTAAACGCGCTGGTTTACGCGTCGCGTTCAATGTTTGCCGCAGTTTACCTATTCAGATCACGTGACCGTTTCACTCCACCGCGGCAGACAAACAAAGTACTGGAAAAAAAGAGAGATAAATCTTGTTTTTCGATTCGAGTCGTTCCTTGGGACGTTGAATTAACGATGGACAGTATATGAATACGATATAGAATGTAGACACCAAATTTTAGAATATCAGAGAGGTTCAAACATCCCGATCGGGGATGGACGTTTTAGTAACTCATGACCCGTCGACCATCTGTTCATAGACCAAGCCGATCGGTAGCGGTCCTACAACACAAAGACAGAGCCCAGCCCGCTAGACAAACCCGCCCGAAAACCGTTGACGGTTCCGAATCCGTGCATCCCACCCCGGGGCGTCTCCACCAAACCTATCGCGGTAACGAGAGCGACGAAGACAGCGACGGTGACCTGGAGGACGGTGGCAGTAATGCCCCGGGGATTGCTCAGTGGATTGATGACGATGAACTCGACTTGCGGGGTGATGAGGACGATGATGATAATGCCACCCTAGTCTCTGAGAGGATCGACGACGACGAGGGCGTAAACGAACCGGGGTATTCACGCAGGTTGGTGAGTATCTCACGTATAATACGACGCTGCTCATTCGCTTACTTGTATATTGCCTTGACCGAAGCGGTCGCTCGAAGATGGTCAGCACCCTTGGTCTGTCTCATTGTCTAGCCAGGCTCATCATACAGCACAGGCCTCTCTGTCCTGCCTCTTGGTGTGCTTCGGAGCGCACAGCGCTCCCTCGCACAGACACATGCACTCAGTGACTCCGAGTCTGATTTAGAAGAACGATCTGATGATGATTTTAACTCGTCGGAGGATGACCCCCTTCTGGCCAAACTTAGCGGAACCACGGAAAACCTGGAACAGTCGTCCAAACCAAGGACTGTCATCACCAAACGAGCAAATAAGCATGCGTTAGTACGCCGTCTCTTCCTGCCATAAGTATCCTTCACAGTAAACCCCAGGCCTGTCGAAATAACTTCTAAACGTCCAGTCACCCGTAGGAGGATAGCCATTGATGACGCGCTGCCGGTACGTGTTTCAGGTGTCGCGCTTGTTCATCAATGTTTATTTGCTGTCAGAAACCTAGAGACCCGCGTTTCATGCACGCTGCTGGGCACTACGACCCCTCTAAATTCAAACAGCGATATGACTTCCTCTCACAATTACGCAGTGATGAATTGAGGACGCTCCGTGAACATATGAAACGCGCAAAGAAACTCTTGACAAATTCCCCCTCGCATTTACGAACAGAGCGCGAAGGAGAGGTGAATCGACTTGAACATGCAGTAAAGAGGGCAGAGAGTGCCGTCAACTTGGACAATCGAGAACGCATAGAATCCAAGGCGCTACAGTCTGCTAAGCAAACAGAAAAAGAGAAGAGAAAGCAGGGGAAAGCAGGGTGGTGGATGAAACGATGTAAGCCCAGAATACATCCTGCCTCCCTTGCCGCTTACAGTCCGATATTCACAGCCGAAAAGAAAGCACTCGTGGCTAAAGCCCGGCTGGATGCCATCGCGTCGGTTGGTGGAAGGCGCGCAGTGAAGAAGGCAGTGGAAAAGAAGCAAAAAAAGATTCATCAAAAAGAGAAAAAATCGCGGCCATTTCCTCGGAGTGAAGGTTCAGATTTGTCAAACAGTAAGCGGCAACATCCGGCAGGATCGGTTGACGCAAGAAAAGTGAAGCGACGGCGGGTCGTATAGTCTCCTTTGTCTGCTAATGATGGCCACTGCATCAAGTTGCTAGCCTACCATCACACAGCTCAATCCATGGTGTGGTATTATTTGATTGCCTATTGTAATGGTTCTGTTGGTTACTGCAACTTCAAATTCACTACCAAAATGCACTTTGTGAGTGAAAGCCCGGCAAGATGAAAAACAATGATGGGTATACTAGTGGGGGTGATTGAGAAGTAAATGTCTAGAAAATTGAGGCAGAAGAATCAAGCGGATGCAATTGTAATGCCGGATAAAATGTCCTCCTGTTCATACAACGGTAGGTAAACGCCAAGATGGATCTGTGCCAAACGGGAAAGTCGTTCCGCGAGTGAACGAATCTCGTCAGCAAGAGGTTCCGCGCCAGAAGCCAAGCTTGGAGGTACAGACACCCCATGTTCGGCAGTCTTGATGTAAGAAGGTAGCGAGTCTCTGGGTGGATAGGCAACGGCCAGAACTTGGTTGAATACCGCATCGCGGATTCTGTTCTTGAACATCGTGTAAAGTGCCGAGTTCGGCCGAACATGTGTTTCGCACCATCGTTCGGCAAGCTTCAGCATGCGTTCATCCGGAGCGTGGAAAGGTGGCGGATGACTGTCTGCTGGCGGATGAGGGCGGCCAGAGGAGCCAATCTGTGCCTCTTTGGCACGCAGCGCAACCTGCAACACGACATCTTGCTTAATCTTGCACCACTTCTCGCGGTCGGCGTCGGAAATAGGAGACTGTTCCATATTCCCATATTTGAACCATTGGCCGAGATGCGAGGAAGAGATATCTCGGATCTCCCTTTTAAGTTTGAGGAGCTCAGCATCACTCACACGTGACTGATCTCGTGGAACGCTCGGCAAGTCACCTGTATCCGAGAACACGAGTTGGCGGTACAGCAACAAGAACATGTACATGGCAGTCGTGTCTGCCGCATCGGTTGCTAGGACCAGTAGGCGTGCGCTGTCGAGATACGTGGTTTCGGGGTACAAGGGCAAGGGGCACATGGATTGTACGGCAGCGGGTGACGAGTTTTGCGGAGCAGAGGGTGGGGAAGGTGGGTTGAAAACGAGGTCAGTCAGTCCCTTGAGGACACTGACGTATGTCTTCTGTGTGTGCGAAAGATTTCCATAATGGAGCGATCCGGATGGGAAGGAAGGATGAACAAAAATAGGTGATGCGAGCAGCTGGCGGTGGGATGACTTGATCCATTCCCGTGTGATATCAAGATATGAACTCAGTCCTTTTCGGCTTTTGAAGGCCTTGAGCTCATACTGACCCGAACTGTCAATGAGGAAAGGGCGCAGGGTTTGTAATTGATGGTTGGCAATGTCCTAATTTATACGTGAGCATTGAAAAGGAAGGTTGTATCAGACGGACGAACAAGTTTCATGAGTTCCAAAATGTCAAGACACAACCGCACTGCTTTGACGGCGTCCGCTTTACTGCCTCCACCCCCAGGCGCACAGGACTTTGCCACTTCGACCATAGCATCGACGGCTCGATCGCGCATTGGGGCGCAGTGGCTCTTGAGAGTCTGGCCGATGACGACGAAAAGCCCAGAGGGGTCGAAAAGGTTGTGTTGAAGTTCCTGGTGGATGAGTTCGGGGTCAAAAACAGACCTGAGATGAGCGGCCTGAGCAGCGTGTCTTTCGATTTGGAGTTGGAAAGTGGATGGATTAGCGTATGTGTCTGATATGTTTGTGAGAGGTTGGATTACAAAAAGGAGGACTTCTAAAAATTCTGTGAGCAGTAGACGGATCCGTGAAGGCATTCGGAGGGTGAGCACGCGGCGAGACGTGGAGTAGGTGAGGACGGGGTTTTGAGGTGGGAGGGGGACACGACGACAGACACAGACACAGTCGGATGGCCTCCACTGCATGTCGAAGGAGACGCAGGTGCAACCAGACTCGAGTTCGAGTGCGACGGCGCGCCAATACCTGTCGGAAAGGTCGCGCTTTTTGCGGCCAGAGGTGGGCCTAAACTGGAGGCCTGCATCGAAGAGGAGATCATGGCCTGTTTGGAACGGATGAATGGGGAGGGGATGTGAGGGAGAAAGAAGACGTACGCAACTGTGGATTGCGCAGGATGGCGCTTAGATCCAGCTCTTTGAGCGTTTGCCGATTAATCAACGGATGAAGGGAGGGTATGTGCGGGGAGGAGAGATCGACGTGAGGGAGGGGAGGCTGGGATGCAGGGTTGGGGTTGCCCACGGAGGGAAGATGGTGCTCGATGTTGAGCACGGGGGGCTGGGGAGAAGACGGGGACGGGGTGTCACGGTGATCGAGGCGCTTTCGTGAACGGCGGGTGGGTGTGTGTGGGCGGGAAGGGGTGTGTCTGTCTAGTGCACGGCTGTTTGGTCTTGGGAGATGGTTGGTGTCGATGCGCGGCCGCTTGTGGAAGCGGGCGTGCACGGGATCGGTGTTGAGCGGGGATACGGGCGGGGAGTCGGCAGTGGAGTGGTCGTTCGGCCAGACGGCATGGGCTGTGCCGGTGTCGAGCCAAGGACTGGATGGGGGCTGACGAGGAGCATGTGTTGGGGGAACGACTAAGATTTGATCTGTGGGTTGCTTTGTGTTTTGGATGTTGTGGTGCTTGTTGTCGTCGTCACCGTCCGCCTTTCGTTTTCTGCAGTTGAGTTCGTAATGGTCGAGGTCGCTCATAGAGGGAGTGTAGCGTTGTGGGGAGGTGGCTCGCTCGAGATAAAAAAGAGGAAGAGAGAGAGAGAAGGAGGCGATGTGGGAGTGATATATAAGTGCCGTGAAGGAGGACAGCCGAACTTGGTGAGACTCAGGGATAACGCATGGGATCAGGACACGACGGAAACAGACCTGACAGGAATGAGATGCGGGTCCCTGGTTGCCTGGCAGACTCTTCGTGGTTCGAGTACCAACGTTGCAGGCTGCCACGCTGTCCGGCTCACGACCTCGCTCCAATTCCACGCGTTTGCCCTCTCAAAACGTGAATTTGACTTTGCGCTCGTCATCTAATCGATTTCAATAATCAGATGCGCTCGCTCGTTCTCCGCGCCACGCTCAGCCAATATCTACCCATCAATCAACCTCCCCTCGTCCTCTTCGACATCCTTCTTCAACCCCTTCCGTACATAGAACTCCGTGATTATCTTCGGATTGATGCGGTTCAGCTGTTCCTTCGGAAAGATGCGCAACAGCGACCATGCCAGCTCCAGCGATTCAAATATCGTCCGTGATTCGTAGGGCCCTGCACACCTCTCGTAAACACACATTCAATTCCATCTTAAAACGCACCTTGTCCGACAAACTGCCGCTCGAACTTGTCCAGGAATTCCAGCGCCAGCTTATCCTCACCTGACAACGCTTCCTCACCAACGACTGCTTTCATCGCAGCCGCATCTCTCCCTATCGCGTACTTGGCATACTACACACACGTGGTCCCATGAATAAAATCATCATCGAGAATTCAGGCACAACCCACCAGCTGGTTAGATACGTCACCGTGGTCTTTCCTCGTGAGTTTCTCGCCGATCGCACTCTTCATCAGCCGCGAAAGTGATGGCAGCACGTTAATGGGGGGATATATTTGTCTGTTGTACAATTGCCGATCGACGAATATTTGTCCTTCAGTAATGTAGCCTGTCAGGTCAGGAATGGGGTGCGTTATGTCTGCATGATCGGATATCAGTCAGCGGAGCCTGGGAATGCTGCAAAAGAAGCACCCACCGTCATTCGGCATGGTAAGGATGGGAATTTGAGTAATTGACCCATTCCTCCCCTCTACACGACCCGCACGTTCGTAAATCGTCGACAGGTCTGTGTACATGTATCCGGGGTAACCTCGTCGGCCAGGCACTTCCTCTCGTGCTGCAGATACCTGCCATGAGCAAATAAGTTCCCGATCATACCAAGCATCATGCCAGCAACCCAAGCTATTAAGAACGCACTTCACGCAAGGCATCCGCATACGATGACATGTCGGTCAGTATAACCAAGACATGTTTCTCCAACTGGTAGGCGTAGTACTCGGCAGTTGTCAACGCAAGTCGAGGCGTAATGATACGTTCAATCGTAGGATCGTTCGCTAAGTTAAGGAATAGCGTGACTCGATCAAGGCTGCCATTGGATTCAAAATCCTCTTTGAAGAACCGTGCAGTTTCCATGTTGACACCCATGGCGGCAAACACCACCGAAAAGTTGTCTTCGTGACCGTCGTGCACATCTTTCGTAGGACGTTTTACCAAGCCAGCTTGACGTACAATTTGCGCAGCAATCTAACGTGGACGTCAGAGATAAGCACAAAGAAGTCAAGTCAACGTTGTGGTGACCTCGTTGTGTGGTAGACCTGCTGCTGAGAAGATAGGGATCTTCTGTCCGCGGGCAATGGAGTTCATAGTGTCGATTGTAGAAATCCCAGTTTGTATCATCTCTTCAGGGTATATCCGCGAATACGGATTAATCGGCGAGCCTAGGCTAAACCTTGCAACGGTGCGGGACACGAGAGTGGCGGAATAGACATACCGTTAATGTCGAGATAGTCTTCCGCAAAGACTTTCGGCCCTTGATCAATAGGGTTCCCGGAACCGTTGAAGATGCGACCCAACATGTCTTCCGCAACGGGGAGCTTCATGCTGCTGCCCGTAAACTCGACATGGGTCGCTTTCACATCTACGCCTGATGTACCTTCGAAAACTTGCACAATGGCTTTTTTCCCTTGAACTTCTAGGACCTGCCCGCCCCTTTTGGAGCCGTCCGGAAGTGTAAGCTGTACGATCTCGTTGTACGAGGGAAACTGATCGGATATTAGCCTGGTCGACGCATCGAGGCTTCGACACTACCTTGACATTGTCGAGTACAACAAGGGGCCTGCGGACGGATCAATCAAGCACACACGGGGTGACGGTGGAATTACCCGTTGATGGCAGATACGGTGCGATAATCTGGTGACTGTGGGGTCAAGTGTCGGACAGACGCGAGGTCAGATACATACCCAGGTGAGGTTGCACGAGGTATTCGCGTGTGACTGCAGCGGCGTTGATGGCAGCCAGCTCTGCGTCAGAGATGCGCGGGTCGATGACCATGACTGGATTTGTTCAAGAGATGCTCTCGCCGTCCTCGAGTAGGATGGTCAAGGACATAACCGAAGTTCCCACGCCTTAAACGGGCGACACTCATGTTGTGCCATGGCCTTAACAAGACTGTCTCTAATATTACAACGCGCTCATGCCTGACGCAAGTGCATCCACAACACCTCGTGCCTTTTCCTTCACCTTATCCACATCCCCAGACGACCTGCCAAACACGCCCTCAGCTCCACATTCCTCGAAATTCACACAATCAATCATACCATTCCGTTTCGACAAGCATTTCCGCCACCCGCTCGTCTGGCTCCCATCCCAGTTCCTTGGTCTCCAGTACCATGTACACCTGTTCTGCAGTGCCAGATCGAATCTAAAAATGCTCCTATCAGCAGTCTCCCTTACGATCAGAAATACACATACACTGGGGTAAGGATGTGTAAGGAACTCGACAATTTTGGGCAAACACGCTTTCGCAACCGAAGGAAGTGTGAAGAGGTTGACGACTCTACAGCACAGCCATTTTAACAGATCGCCTCGGTATAACCCGCATTAATGAATTGTGACTTACATCTTCATTGACTCCTGAAGCCTCTGGATGTTCTTGACACGCGACACGTTTTTGCAGGAGAGCCACAACAAGGTTTCGACACTGCACAATATCGATGATCACGCACGCACCTGGAATGCAAGCTGCTTACCATGCGGCGCCTTTTTCAGAACTTGAGAGGGCAACTAGGACTTCCTCCTCAAATAGCATATTAAACGTTTGCAAGACTGGGATCACAACACCGTTGGATGTCGCATTTGATTGAGCCAAACTGATGAGGTCGTTTGCAAATTCTGAAAGACTGTATCCTGCTTCACAGGTAGCCGTTAGAGGCAATGTCTTCGCGAAATTAGCGAGACTCGACGATGCAGGCCGTTGCTAAGTCAATACGATGTAAGCCTACTGTCGATACCCACTCCACAAGGAAAAGAAACACACTGTGCTGCCTGTCCTCGTGGCGACGCTCAATACTAGGCCGCTTAACAACGATCTCCGATATTCAGGTATCCGAAGGATCCTGACAGCCCTAGGGAACAACCACCCACCATCACTCCAGTTGTTGCTCTCGTTGCCGCTCTTTCTGCAAAAGAAAAAAAGAGAAAATTATACGTCTTTCTCTCCCGCAGAACATCACCTACGCAAGAAACAATTCGTCCATTAAGTCGGCATTTTTAATTCTCCAACATTCCGCATGTTCTACAGCAGGGAGCTGCAGCTTCAGGAGGCGCAGAAAACATTCTCCCGAGATATGGCGGACATTATCAAGCCTTTCCACGCCCTGACGAAGAATACGTCCAATGGCAGCGTGAAATTTGTGGGGAGGCAAAAAATAGCGAAAATCGGCCAAATTGGCAGAAACCCGAAACAGATCTTCGATGACTGAACTCAACCCGCGGACGCAAGCGATGCGTACCCACGATCCCACGTCTCCACGCTCATCCGTGGTGTAGTCATCCAGCCCCCTGTCCAGTGCATCAAACAAAGTGCACACTTCACTTGATCGGAGACCTATAGCTGTGGCGGTAAGACATGAAATATTTCCACATCGGGAGGAACGTACACTGCGCCAGTTTCGGCGTTATATTTGTGAAGAGCTTCGGAATAGCAAGGTAGCAATTTCGGCGCGCTTCTACATTTGTCATTCTGACTGCAGACTGTAATCACCGGTTTCATGAGGGCGACATGCGGAGAGTGTGGATAGAATCCAATTCCCTACCTCCGAGTCGATGCTTTCCAGCAAGCAATCCACCGCCTGGGAAAGAACTTGAGGATGTGTATCATAGTCAAGGACACCCAACACATTGCCCAAACTCTGCTGCAATGATGGAGGCCCGTGTCGGAACTCCTTGATCAATGTATAAGAAAGACATCCAATTTCAGTATATACCGCATGGTACACGCCCATATTCAAATAAGACTTATCTTTGCACCCACACGGAGCAGTCCATGAGAGAACTCGTCTTGGCAATTGCGGTTGCAGCCGCTTCCTGTACATTGACACCCCTGTGGCGGAGCCCTTGATTGACAAGGTGACGCCAATCTATGGCAGGCGAATCGTCTTGGACTTCTTGCTGGGTGACGCTGACGGCAATAAGACTACAGATTCCACTGAGCAGTTGCTCGTTCCGGGGCGCAAGAATAATCTCTTTTGGGACGCGTCCAACGAGACCAAAGATCTTGCATGAATATTATGATGAGTAAATGTGAAATCAAAGTGGGTTGACCGACCTCTCTCCTTCTTTCATCCCCCTCGGGGCCAGATCGTTGTTGATATGCGTCGGCCAATTCTGCAAGCGCCAAAAGTGTTCCATGAATGTCCGTAGTGTCTACAGAATGTAGTAGTGGTGCCTGGCAAACTCGGACTCAATACCTACCGGCAACTCAAGGATCGTAGCTTACCAATCGCGATACGCATGTCGGTCCCAGCAACGCGAGGTCGATCTCGCATATCAGCCTCACGGACTTGGCACCCAACTGCCTCATCGCGACATCCCAATGACGCAGCGTGATCGAAATCAAATGGCCAATGAGACCCGATCGGTATTCAACATGCCTACCGCCGGGGTCGTGAAAACGGGAAAGAGTCGAACCAGTTAGAGGCACTTACTCAGCTACTTGTGGAGCGGCGGTAAGGAACGCGTTGCGCCGTATGCTCACAGAGTAAAAGTCCGTTTTACGGAGCACGTCGATACCATGAGCAAATAAACCCTGAACCCGTAGTCAGGGTAATGCAATAAAGCAGGGAACGTATCAGAGCCGCACCATCCTACCTACGTGTTCCTGGAATGCAGCACTTGCGGCTCTCCGGATGGATACATCACGATCGAAGAGAGAGACAGAAACAAGGCTCTGTGCCAATTCAGTGGCATGTGGGGAAAGGTTAGACGCATCCTGAGCCTTTGCTAAAGCCCATAAGACGTATGCCGCAGCATCTCGCACATTGGAACCAATTGAATGTGCACCCTTACGGATGTCAAAGTATAGGGCCTGTTGGATAAAAGTAAACTTCTACATCTCATCGAGGCTCGTACCCTTACCTTGGCTAACCAATCAAGCAATTGCGGCAACAATGATGGTTCCACGAGGCCCCTGCGTGCCATCTCGGCGGTTGCCAGACAAGCACCGTGCCATGTCGCCTCAGCGATGGATGGCATGTCATATATAGATGCTCCCGCAATGCTGTGTATTGCAAATAAGTTTAATATTGTCTCAAGAACTTGTGCGGAGAAATCATTCGGTAGACGCTCTGCAATCCTTCCAATACCTTTGGCTGCAGACCACCGGACTACCGTATCCTACCAAGACAGAACTTCAGCTCGAGGTGGGAAGGAATGGCACTGCGTTACCTTGTCTTGCAAAGATATGAACAACACTTGTAAAATATTCTCGATCTCCTCTGGGACGTTCGTGTCTTCGTCTTCGTCACTTTCCCAGTTTCTCTGTGGACCTCCAGTTACGCCCAGAGTGCGAACTGGAGAAACGTCTCAGGCTATATTTTTCCACATACAAGAACATACTAGCCATCCACCCTGGAGTAGCTGGTTCTGGGAGGAATTAACCGGAGTCCTACCCTTGATAACAGTTTTACCCGGTATTTTCGAACAAGAGTGTTGCTCATCAAAGCTTCGCTCGCCCTTATGCCTTCCGATATCTCCAAAAGTGCTGAAGTGGCCAAGTGGGACTCGTCCAACGTCCCAAACTTGATAAAGTTGCACAGAACTTGCAAGACACCAATCGCCTAACCCTGTCAGGCTAGATGGATGATCGGCGATACTACACTCACCAAAAGGGATTGTTTCGTGTCTTGCAATACGGAAACAGACCATGAGAGGAAGGCAGACAATTGCTGTTTAGCATCGTTTCTGGTCTCATCTTAGCTTTGGCCCAGAGTTAGGCTATCTAGCCTACCGCATGTACAATCGTGCGAGGAGTGCGGCTGCACCTTCCCGCTCTAGACCTGCATAGTCCAGATACTGTTTTCCGGTGGCTTCAAGTAATGTAACTGTTTGCCCTTTGTACCCGGGTTCATCAAACTGATCCAGATCGAATGGAATCCTGCAAATGAGGGAGAGCCAAAGCAGCACAATATAACGTAGGGACCATTGAGACGGATGAACGGCGGGCCCAGTGGGCAGATGAGCAAAATTGACGGCAACCGTTACATCTGCAATTTCATGGGGAAAAAATCTAGCTGCTTATTCTGAGGACACGGCATGAAGGGCGGTGGAATGAACTGAAAAACTGACTAATTGTTTTGTACCCCCTAAACTTGATGTAATTATACAGCAAGTCGGCCAGACGCCCCACGCGGGTTATAGACGATGTGATGGATGTGTCAGATGTGCAGGCCCTCGCATGTGTTCTCAGGCATTCGGCAACAGGGATGACGAGGTCCTCGAGATAAGGATCCAAAAGATAAGATTGCTCTTGGTACTCAGCTAGCTGCTTGACGTTCGATCGTGGATGCCTCAAGATATTATATCGACATACATACTATCAGATGGAGCCTCCTTAACAGGTCGGACTCGACGTTGTTCTCTTCCCGGGTGGGTTCAACCATCAGGTCGGATGCGAGGAGTGCATTCTGAACAGAATCGAATTCATCACGGCGTTCAAAGGTCGCGAATAATTTTCCTTCGTCCGTGGGTTCATCCAACATCAGCAGTGTCGGGGTGGGAGTAGCTGGCAACCCAGAATGGGCATTAATTAGGTCAGCGATCCGAATCCATGTGGTGTAACTAATAACATTGACTGACTTTCTTTCATACATATGTCTCGGTCTGAGCAGAACATACGTGGTACGAAACGAAGAAGAAGAGACGACGGGGAATCAAAGGTACTCCAACGTCACTGTTTATTTCTTCGTACTAACAATATGCGCAAGGAGGACAGGGAGGCTAGGCTACGCCGGAGATTGGCACGTCTTTTTGCGCTCCCTAAGTTGGAACAGTCAATTAATACTCTCGTTTCTCAAGCATCGCACTCTCGGTGAACTTCGTAGAGTTGTCAAGAAAGCGAGAACCTTCGAGGTACGAAGGACTCTGAAGAAGATGAAGGATGCCCGGTGAATGGTGTGATCCTGGTATTGTGGACGTAAATCCTGATCCTGTTGTAATCAGGGGCAAGGATCCAGAGAGCGACTTGACAAAAAATTTGGGGGCTCAGATGGAGATATTGAAGGTAGGTGAAATGAAGACGCATACGCGGGACCATCCGGAGTTCAATGAAAAGCGTGCAGCATCTCAGCTATGATCAGCTTGCTCGTTCAGCGCTTACGACGAAACTCAAGAAAAACAAGACTCTCTCTGCGGACCCATCAATACAAATCATCTCAGCAGAATTGGCCTCGAACCTAACCCCCTTAGGGGCGCCAGGGACTCTTGTGGCAAAGGTGCAAAATCGCATCCTGAGCTCCAAGGTTCTCGCGCCGGAGGTCGCATCAACAGTGGAGGGTATCAGAATATTCCTGAACACTTCATTCGAGTCGGAGGACAACCGGGAATCTATCCATAATCAGCAATCACCACTGAGTACTCTGAAAGGAAGGACTGGGGATGGCCGTGGCAAACATGCACCTCTGCACAAAGATTTCAAGGGCAGCGTCACGAATTCGACTGATCAGGAAAGCAATAAGAGACATGGAAATGCAAGCGGCGATGAAGCGATAACGCACGTGGACGACGGTTGGGAGTCCGGTACGGTTGGAGACAAATCGGTCTCGGATGACTCCGCGTCAAGATCAGCAGACCAACATGACGGTGTAATGCTCTACCGTGATGACGATTCGATTGATGCTCTTTCGGAGGATGCCACTAGGAACAAGAGATCCCGGATCCATATATCGCAGGGCGAATCCGAGTTCTTGCCTTCCCTTTCGGTTGGTTTCACCCGAGGCGATTCGGGTAGTGAGTTTAGCGATAGTGAAACGAGATTGGTCGACGATGTCAAAAGGAACCGCCGCGGGCAACGGGCACGGAGGGCGTAAGTGCTTGATATGTTGGCCTGGGAACACGACTCTCTAATTTCATGATTGCCCAGGATATGGGAGAAAAAGTTCGGGAAAAATGCAAACCACATAAAGAAACAGCTGGAGGTATCAAGACGCCGTTTAGGCGGCTCCGTTCCGCTTGATCGGCGTTCCGGAAGTAGAAAGTCCTCTTCACGATCTCGTCCCACACCAGTGAGATCTCGTGCACCTACCCATGACCATGAACATGTTCGGAAACTAATTCTACCCGTCTCCGAGGGCGTTAATAATTTAGGCACCACCCCGGAGAACAACGATCATCTGCGGAGAAGGCAGGATAGACCGTTGCACCCGTCGTGGGAGGCCAGAAAGAAATACAAGGCAGCCAATATTGTGCCCTCCCAGGGAATGAAGATCGTGTTCTAGTTTTTAGAGTTGACGGGTTTTCTACCCCAACGTATATTTGTTTACTAGTATACATGGCGAGCACGATTGAGAGGCACACAGAAAAACACGACGTGAGACAGGCAAACAGGGCAGTAAAATGGCGGCCGAATCAAAGAAAAAAAAAAGAAAAAAGGTCGGGGACGACCTGGTCGTAGACGTGTTCCGATATTTCAAGCGAGACAAGCCACGTCTACGTCTTTGCAAAAGCACATACGTGCTTCTTTCCCCCTTGCAGTCTACATGCACGAGAACACCATGTCTCGTCACAACGGGCGCAACGTGGAAGATTTGTGCCCGCTTTCATGCATGTAGAGCAC
Source organism: Xerocomus amazonicus (assembly GCA_038089295.1). Classification (NCBI taxonomy): domain Eukaryota; kingdom Fungi; phylum Basidiomycota; class Agaricomycetes; order Boletales; family Boletaceae; genus Xerocomus; species Xerocomus amazonicus. Next base: position 34,887 of record JBBPKO010000104.1, read on the forward strand.
ATTGTTCTGCGGGACAGTTTTGAGTTTCTCTCGATGGCTTTAAGCACGGAGGGAAGTTTGACTACATCATTATTATTATCTGTCACAGGAGACGAAACGAAGGCCGGAAGGGATGATGTCGTCGAACCCACAAAGGATCCAGTGAAGTCCGAGTCGGTTAATAGGGTACGACTGATGGACGGGCTCCTTCTAGAAGCCGGGAAGGATTGAAATAACGAGAGGGGTGAATCTGGAGGGGTGTCGTAGCCACAGTCAAGACTGCGCTGCTTTGCGGGACGTTTACCCATGCGAGCGATGTGTAGGGAGAGGCAATCCCGGAGCCAGAGGGTGGCAGGGATGGTGGTGGTGAATGAGCCGTGGACATTAGTGTGGCCTTCTTCGGGCTCTGCGAGAGAAGTGCTCCGATTAATTCTCGCATAAATGGAAGCGATAGATGACTGTGATGTTGTAGAGGAGCAAGAGGTGCTCCAAGCGCGACTCCGACGGTGCGTCATCGGCTGCGTGGATAGATAAGTACGGGGAGACGGAAAGAAGCGAAGGAGACGGTTACTCGACTGGAGGTGAGGGACGCTGTGAGAGGGGATGGGAGCCTACCAAAAAGGAGGAAGGAAAGGCTGAGGAAAAGTGGGCACACGACACGATTTATAATCGGAGCATAACCCCATCGGTTCACGAGACCCTGTCATCATAAATGAAGATGGATCTGGGAGAGCCGTAACGGGAGAAGGAGATAGAACGTAGACAAGGCGAGTCGGACGACGACGAGCGCGACATTGCAGCCAGCCAGCCAATTGTTGTTGTAAAGTAGGGGAAGTGGCAGATAAAAAAGACAAACAAGACAAAATAGGGAATCACTCTCAGTGCAGCGCATACAAGCACCTCTCAGACGACGTCCCCATCCACCGCTCCTTCCGCCTCTCTTTTACGTCTTAATCCATGGTGAGCCCATCTCATTCCCATTTCGCTCGTCTTCCATTCATCATCCTTGTTTGTTCTTTCCCAGGGCCAGACACTCTCATCGCCCGGTTAGTATCACCGCATCGTCCCCGTCTGTCTTTTATTGACCCCCTGCAGCCACTGAGAAGAAATCAGAGTCCGGCGAAGATAATCGCCTTCTCTATGCCGTGTCACAGATGCAAGGATGGAGAATCAGTACGTCTATCCTGATCTTTCCCTTCTTGCTCTCCATCTTATCCTTTTTCCCAGCCATGGAAGACGCACATGCTGCCGTCCTGACCTTGGAAAGTGGCACAGACGAAAAAAATGCATTTTTTGGCGTTTACGATGGCCATGGCGGTAATCATCTTCCCTACCTTCCATACCCTCTCACACACTCCCACCCGCAGGTAGCACCGTCGCAAAATTTGCTGGAAAAAATGTTCACAAACGTCTTCTTTCAGAGGAAAGCTATCGCAACAAGCGTTACGACGAGGCGATGAAAAGAGCGTTTTTGGGAACCGACGAAGATCTTCTTGCTGGTAGGCTGCTCCACGTTCACTCAAAGATCTTTGCCAATCAAACTTTAAAGATCCAGCTCACACGCGAGATCCTTCTGGATGCACGGCTGTTGCTGCCTTGTTGACTCACGATAAGAAAATTTACGTCGTATGTCGTCACCATGTCTGCCCCCCATATCTACAATTCTAGCATCCTTTTTAGGCTAACGCAGGTGACTCGCGCTCCGTCATCAGCGTGAAAGGAAAGGTCAAGGCGCTGAGCTTCGACCACAAGCCGGGAAATGATAGTACGTCTGACCTACCTCTTATGTAGGTTCCCCCCCAATCAACATGCATCTACAGCTGAGCGAGCCCGCATCATCGGTGCCGGCGGATATATCGAGTATGGTCGTGTAAATGGTGTGCATCTCCGGAGACCTTGCCCGATTTCCTGGCTCACGTGGCACATCCCAAGGAAACCTTGCGTTATCAAGAGCACTGGGCGACTTCGAGTTCAAGAAAAATTATACTTTGATCCCACAGATGCAGGCCATCACCTCCGACCCCGATGTCACTGTACACGAAATAGCGGCAGAGGATGAGTTCCTTGTACTAGCCTGTGACGGTCTGTTTGTTTCATATATGTTCATGATACACCTGTCTTTATTCTGTTGCGACAGGCATCTGGGACTGTTTAACCTCCCAGCAAGTCGTGGATTTCATCCGGCTTAGAATCTCCGAAGGGAAAGAACTTAGCGACATAGGCGAGGAAATCTGCGAACACTGCCTTGCTCCTGATACATCATCAGGAACTGGCATCGGTTGCGACAACATGACAATTCTCATTATTGCGATTCTCAATGGCAAGACAAAGCAAGAATGGTACGATTGGATTGCCGAACGCGTGAAAACCGGCTACGGCTTTGATACGCCCAATACCATCCCCCAGATTTACTCCCCCGCCCGCCTCATGGCATATAACGCGAGGCGGGAAGCCCAGGAGGAACGTGATCGATTACGAAGTCAACGAGGTGAAGACTTGAGTGGCCCAACGACATCGTTTGGGTCAGCTGCGTTGTCAGGCTTTGCCCGGGTCCTTGGAAGCACGGGTGGAATTTCTTTTAGTCCAAGTACTGGAATAATTGCTGATGGGGGGGCTCGGCTCATGTTTGCCACTGCCGATGACGACGAAGATAGTGGCGATGAGATGGAGACTGAAACTGGCCGGTCGTTCTTCAGTGAATCTTTTGGTCTTGGACGGCCAGTAGATCCTACTGCATCCCTACGAGATCGTTTGGCCGCATATGAGAAAGACATGAAGGACGGATTTGATGACGGACTAGGTGGAAGCGTTGACGGAGACTCACGGCTGGTGGAGATCGACGATGAAGACGTAGATGGCCCATTCACTCAAATCAATGGCAACGTTGCCCAGTCTCCCCCGGATGTGAATTTGCACGCGAAGGAGCCACCACTATCATCAGAATTATCTTCTCTTGCGCAACTCAAGCTCAATGGTACCGTTACAGCTGTTCAACAACTGCGGTCTGAACCACTGGGAGACGAACCGGATCCGGTAACTAAAGCTGAGGGACTCCTGGATAGTAGTGAAGATCCGCTGATCGCATGACTGCATCGTGGCCCACTTAAATCCTCATTTTTACTCACCACCTAATCATCTTCTTGTATGGTACGTGTAGCCTGACATGCGTCCCTTCAGGTCATGCTTTCGGATCCAGTGCGCCTTCTTATATCTATTGGTTTTGTAACAATTGCCGTCATCCCAACCGATTTCGAAACCTTTCCAGCTCCAGTTGTAGCATCTGTGGCAAATGATCGTCCATGATTACCCTCATAATGGTCGTGATTCCCTTTATTCTGGCGTTCTGAACCTCGATAACCTACACCTTATACTTCCCTACAGGTTGTACACTACTAGTGGTTGATGTATAGCTGCTTGAAATATCTCTCTTTTCTTTATTCCGGCTTAACGGATATTGCGAAGGATCACCAGCTTGTTCTCGCAGAGGCATACGATAGTATTTCCAGCTTCGCGGCTCGAGGCGACAACACCAATTCCCAAAAGTGATCCAGCGTCGACCTGTCCCATAGCCAGTACGCTCTGTTTTGCCCACAGGTCCTCTGGACCTGAACTGCGATATATGTAGACATTGCCGCCCCGGTCTTGCGCCCCACTTTCAAAAGCAAAGACCGTGTTAGATGAGTGGTACGTGAAGCGCGTGTCACGTTTCGACGCCAAAACAAAGGCCAGCGCAGAGAAGGTGTTCTCATGCTGCCAATCGCTGTCAACCAACCCTTCAGAGAGCACGTGTCGTGTGCCATCGAGTCCGTTTTTGACCACGAGACTGAGAGAGTCCGTCCCACAGCCGGGAAGAGGTGTAGAGAGCACACTAAACGGGGAATCCCTTAGACCAGCTGACGTCGGAGATGACCCATCCTCGCCGATCCACGTAATGAACGCGATTCTTCCTACAGACGAATCGACCTCCTCATCCATCTCACCCTGTGCAAGGGTGGGGAGCCCGCGCCCGAGACCCAGACCGCTCGGGTCCTCCCCTTCTCTCAGGGCAGCGGTGTACTTTTCTAGCGCTTCGCGAATGTCGTATAATTCAGAGGGGTCAAGTGTCTCTGGAACGTCCGCGTCGTTCGCGTCGGTACTGAGTGTGCCAGAAGTGGCAAAGACGTGGGTCCACTTAGTACCTTCGTTTTGCTTGTCCAAATGGACCGTGAGAATGCCAAACGCACGGTCTCCCTCGCGATCCCAGGTCCAGAAGCTTGTTGAGGGTCGAATACCATCCCAAAGTTGCTTGGCAGAATAGCGGGGAGTGGTAAAGCCTTCCATCATGGAAGGTGGTGTGATATCAACGGTCAGTGTCCGTCGAGAAAAAGTAACTCTGATCTGGGACGTCAGGGTGGCTGAGGGGAGGGGGAAAACGACAGTGACGACATCTGATGTTTGAGTCCAGGAGTAAGGGTGAGGTTTAGTAGCCTGGGGTGAACCCTCGGCGTCGAAAACCTCTTCTGGACGTGGGATTGGAACCATTTCATCTGGAGATGGGTCGTAACGAGCTGGGAGCGGATCGTTGATTTGGCGATAGGGTGAACCGCCGAGAAGAAAGTACGCATTTCTGGGGTGGTCATATGTCATGAGCATGGGGACGTCTTCCCCAGATCTGCGCCAGATGATATCAAGGGCAACAGATTCCAATTGCATCTCAAAGGGGAGAGTGAAGCGGACAGCCCATACGTCGAATTTACGACACTTCTTGGTTGATGGACTAGAAGCTGTACTATGGTGTCTGGAAGACAACAACGCAACAGCAGTACTTTCAGAAGTTTTGATTACATTGTGTACCCGGAACGGGATAGAGGATCTTGGAGGAGTAGTATCCTGGTCAACCAACTCGAAGTTCGCAAGAAGGGCCGCCGGCCCAGTGACAGGGATGTCCAGAACGTACAGGCCTCCCTGTCCGTCACCGACAAAGACAACATGTTCATCCAGAAAAGCAGCGGAGGGGTATTCGGGATGCACTAGGTCGATTTGGGGGGCAACGATGGATGTAAGAAGCTTGTAAACGGGAGTGAAAGAAGGTTCTGAGGCACCCTATTCGAATGATACATTCGCAGCATAAGCAACGATCATAGTAGGCTGGAGAAGAATTGTCTCACATCACCAACATCAACTACGATCACTTGGTGGTTCGCGTCGAGATATATGCCTCTTCCCTTGACCGCAGATAGAACGAGGTGATTGTGGGTAATCCGGCTTTGTACTTCCTCGAATGTAAGGGGGACTTTTCCGTAAGAGGAGGCTTGGGTGGTCTTATACGGGAGATCATAACGCTGGACAGCATCGGCCTGGTCTATCAGAAGAAGTTTGTAACCCTCAAACTTGGGATTTAATAGACTGCGAGTGGGCGTAAAGTCTGTCATTGTGGAGTACAGTAACCCAGCATCAGGTGATCAACTCCAGGGCTTGCTACACATTTAAAGAGACTTCAATGACCACACCAATCGCCAGAAGGGCAACTCCAGTAGATGTGCAACAGACCAAGGACAGTAGAATGTGGTCCTGCCAGGCAAGCCAAGTAGAACTTATGCAATGCTGGGGTATGTACTGTCATAAAGAAAGAACGACCGACCAAAGCGCCAAGCTAGAGACAATTTCACTCGATTATTATCTAGCTAGTCGGGCTAGGCATCTAGGAGACAGGGAACCAGCTCACATGTATCTGAGAAGAACAATAGTTGCGAGTGGGGGGGAGGTGAAACGAGTGAAAATGCACCTCCAGATGTTTGGAACCACAGATCTCCATCACAGGATACTTTGCGCAACCCCAACTACGTTGCTAATTTGATTCGTCATGCAGCAACACATACTCGCGGTTTGATAAGCCAAATTTAATGACTGGCAACGCAAATTCAACATGAGTCCAGGAAAGTAAGGAGATACACACCATCCCCTGCCCTCAACTCATAGAACCTCGTCGCTGGTATAACTTCGTCATTGACGCGGGTAGCATTTGTCGACTCGAGGTCAATGATGTATGGCCTTTCAAAGTCGTTAACGGGGCGAATAGTCTAGATGGAAATGGACGAACTTGATAACTGCTTTTGCATCGCCAAACTCGTCTTTTTCTCGCACTTGGCGATCTGTGATTTAACAACCAGATCAATGAAAGAGAAAAGGAGTTATTTATGGTAGCCCACGTTGAATAACCGCATGTTGTTTTGAACAGGAAGGATGTTCGATGAATATATCAGCAACTGTCCTGTCCCTGCCTACCAGATAGGCACTCTGGCGGTGGATATGGAGGAGCTCTATGATAGAGTCGGATATTGCTCCGTTCATAAGTCAGCCCAGAATTACCTTCCTGTTCACTCCCTTTGAAGACATACAATCTCCATCCGAGTGTAGGTCTTCTGGCCTCTGGGGGCTCATTGTATTTCAAGACGGTGCTGGTCCCATCGGCTGCTTTGACAGTATTGGTAGCGGCTGCAAGTAGTCCAGATGGGTTGAAATTCGGCTTAAGTTTATCGACCGGGCTTTTGGAACGGGATGGAGAGGGGGAGCGACGTCGAGGTGAGGCAGAACGACGTGTTCGTGTTGCGTGCTCCTTACTGCTTTCGCGGCGACGACGGTCGTATTCCCTGTCCCTGTTGCGGTCTTTCTTACTTTCACCGTCACGGTCACTGTCCGGTCCTCTATCCTCTCTCCTCTTCCTGTCATCGTATTCGCGCCTGTAGGATCGCCGGTCTTCAGTGTATTCTCGTCTGTCTCTTCTCCGGTCTCCATCTCGTCTTGCGTTTTCTTTCCTCTGGTCGGAGCCATGACGGTGGTCATCGCGTCCATGTGAATCGCGTTTCAAGCTGTAATGTTGACCATGGTTGTGTGTGGACATGGTGACTGGAAAAGCTTTGGAATAGAGTCCGACAATGCAATACTTCACGTACACGTAGAACTAAACCGATCTTTTCTGTCGTAGTCTTTCCCTATCGGCTAGATGGAACCCACGACTCAACCCAGGAATGTGTCGAACGCCAGGTACCACCGATTAACAAGTAGTTAGTTGCGTTCTACTTGTTGCCAGCTCTGCAATTTATGTCTAGCTTGCGTCGTTCGATTGCAATCTTCGGAAACTGGTCATCGCACTGGCCTTACGGTTCTCTCGCGGGGGTTCGTATTAGTGGTGCTTTCCTAGACCTCTCTCTCACTCTTCTGGACTTTCAAGCGCTGCGGCCTACGCTCCGTCTCTTCCTTCCGAATTCCAATAGTCGAATTCTCTGCATTCCGCACCGATGCGGCGCTCTCAGAGAAACGTCGTATTGCTGGTGACATCGTGAACGGCTTCAAAGAAGTAGGGTTTGTCTATTTGAGTGGCCATGGCATACCCGCGGACGTCGTCGACAATGTGTACAAGAAGGTAAGTAAAGTAAAACTTTCAGGAAAATTTTCGCCAGCATAGAACATTCTACAGAGCGCTGCATTCTTCAGTTTACCCCGGAAAATCAAAGCAAGTGGTAATTCGGCACCTGAATAATGATGTTGACCGGAGAACACAGGATCAAGTCGCTTGGGATGACCCTCGTGCCAACAGAGGATACGTCCAAGTCGGCCGGGAACGCTTAATACAATCTTCTGACACGGAAGAAATAGCAGTGCAGCGCGCTAAGGCTCCAGACATGAAAGAAACAATGGAGATTGGTCGTGACTGGGACCCCACCTGGAAGAACAAATGGCCGAAGGAAACTGATTTACCAGGCTTTAAACAAACAATGGTTCATTTTTTCCAGGCAGGTTATTATTCATTCTGAACTGGATCTGTGCTTCACGAGTTTGAAAGACGTGCCACGAGTTGCACGTGTCTATTATGCGTTCTATTGCGTTGGGACTGGATCTCCACGAACCCTTTTTCGATCAGAAGATTAATCAACAATACCATAACCTGAGACTCCTTTCATACCCTTCCATCCCTGCCAAACGGCTCTCGCTCGAAGGGCAAGCGAGGGCTGGTGCGCACTCAGGTGTGTACGTGACTGCATCTTTATTTGGACCAATATTAATTCGTCCTCGCAGATTATGGAACCATAGCTTTATTGTTCCAAGACACCGTATGGAGCTGTGGGTAACTTTGTCGTTGTCTCTTCTGATTCGCTCGATTCCCAGGTTGGAGGACTAGAAGTGCAAAATCCATATACGCAACACTTTCAGCCTGCACATCCTATTGTATGCCCAATCTTCTAGCGGTGATTGGGTGTTGATGACTCCATTCAGCCCGGAACCGTTATCGTAAACGCAGGAGATTTGATGGCACGTTGGAGTAATGACGTGCTCCGCTCCACTCTTCATCGAGTGGTGGCGCCACCGGCTCAAAGAGGTGGCCGTTTAGAAGGTATTATACCTATCCGTCAATCGGTCGTCTTCTTCTGCAGCCCCAACCAAGACGCGGTTATTGAACCCCTGCCAACTTGCGTCAGCGCAACAAATCCGACGAAATACAAGCCGGTGACGACGGAAGAGTACATTGTCGGACGTCTGGCTGCAACGTATGAGTGACTGTTGAAATTTGTTTCTGTTGTACATTCCCAAAATAAACGTTGACAAAACTACTCGAGGACAGGATGCCTTGCAGTCACAGCTGGGTGTGAACGTATGTCCACCGCACCGTCTTCATATTCTCATGGAAAAACTATCAACATGTTCTTACAAACAAACTTCTCCGGGGAGACACCTGCCAAAACGTCGTCTTCGCCCACCTCGAGATGTGGTTTCTAATGGCCCTATGACAGGGTACCCGCGGTTGTTGGCTTTTTCGACAGGGTCCTCAAGCTCCAGTTGGAATGGGTCATAGAGCCCATAAAACGCGAATACATTATTGACAGATGTCTCGGCTTTGGCTCCAGACATGGATTGGGTGTCTCTGCTAACGGCTCTTCCACGCTCTTCTTCGACCAACGCAGGCGTCGAATCCGGAGACGCGTCCCGAGGCACTCTTATGGGCCAAACTGGGATGGATGTTGTGCCGGGGAGGAGCTCATAGTTTCCATGCCAGTCTACCATCACCCGTGCCAGACCCTGTATCTTTTGATTTTCGTTGGGCGTGACGGAGCTCCAGCTCCACGACGGAGAGATCGAAAGAGGTGGAGGGCTCAGAAAGGTATAGTTCGATGCATTCGGATTTTTGTCGGCGCCGTAACCCAGAAGGGCGTGCAGGAAAACAAATGTACAGCAGATGAACACGAGCAAGACGATTCTATCCCAAAGCTTTCGAGGAAGCTCGATGCACCGGGCTTGGCTTTTGATGACTCGCTTTGGTGACTTTGCGAACGATTGCCTGACTGGAAGTCTGAGAGGCTTGACGTTTGGTCTCGTTGCCCAGTGAGAGAGGGTATTCGACGATGTCCGCATGCTGATGCTGGGGGGGGGGGGGTTTCCAGTAATGCACACGATTCCAAACGGATTCCGGAATTTCACTAATGCTATTCTGAAGGGGTCACACCGACAAGAGTCTCAGACGTGATCCGTTATCTGCTCCACCGCAATGTGCACGATTGAGTTTTGATAGGACCATAGAGATAATATATCAGAGACGCAACGCGCCCACATTGTACACGCTGTGATCATGACCAGCCATGTCACGATCCAGACCGTATACGCATTTTCCGCGCCCGTACGCCCAACGTTATCTATGAACAAACTTTATCCGTTGTGGGAGAACCAAAACACGCGATCGGGCAGTGTTCGGTGGTTGTTTCGTGTCCACGGACGCCCGCGAATTCCGTCGGTGGTGCTGGTCGATGGCAAATGCTGGTTCTCCCATATGCTGTGAACCGAAGGACGCTGGGCAGCCGCGAGTTCCGCTTGCCTCGTGCACGGGGGCGTACCATTTGTCGGTGGCCTGACTCCGAGTCACTAGTCAACGTTGTTCCCGATGGCCATGGCCATGCAGTTTGGTGTCGCAGAGGTTACGTCGTCCACGAGGGAGGATGAGGATGCCCATTGCTCCAATGCCGCCACACCACCCTGGCTCGGTGAAATCATCTGGGGGTGGTGTCTCGACGTAAATAATCCTTGTTCGGCTGAATAGTTCTACTGTACGACGGCGTCAGTAATGTAGGATATCATAGAATTCAATAGATATCTATGTACAGAATGATTCTGCGAATTCAAAAGGAGTCGAAAAGTGTTACCGTCGATTAATCAAAAAAACCCTTGCAACGTCACCAAAAGAACCTGTGTTCGATTCATATCAAAGTATGAAATAGTCGTGGCATGCTCTGGCATACACTCTCAAGTCACTCTGCTAGTGACTCATCAACGAGCTCGAAGGGATCGAGAAATGAATGGGATAAAGCGAGGAGAGGCAGTCTGGTTGGACACCGTGCTTAGAAAAATAGATATGTCGTGATAAACACGCCAAGCGCTATGATGATAACCACCTGCAGTGGTACACCTTCCTGGTGTATAACAGTGTCACGATCCACCACGGTTCCTATTTCTGTTTCCCCGTAGTATGTGCTCGCCCCATCCTCGGAACTAGCAGTATATCTTCGTTTGTATTCAGATGGGGCAACAGAGTCCGGTGCCACCGATTCCGGCGCTGTGGAACTTGGGTCTGGCACTGCGGCCAGTAGAGAGCGTAGGCGTAGTATCTCGGCTTGAGCGTCGCCAAGCTTGAGTTCGAGTTCACGATTGATTTGAACGGCCGGGGCAGGGGGCTGTGGCAGAGGTGGTGATGGCTGGACATTGACAACGATACCTGCACCAGACCCGTTCGTAGAACGTTGGAATTGAGTGGTTTCCTCTCTTGAATCCTCGCGATACAAATTGTCGTCTTCCTGTTCCCGAGGTGGGGTCACTGCACGCGGAGCCACGGGTGGTGAGGATACGGGTGGTGGTATCCTTGCAGTGGCGTCACCCTGGAAGCGAAATTTATACTAAGTGTGGGGCAGGAATTGGGGCGACGAAAACGCACGTCAGAAGCGATGCGCCTGGGGGGCAATGTAGATGAAGGCTCCTCGAGGTGGTCATCCTCGTCTGCCTCGTCAATTTGACCTTCTGGTGGGAGATATACGACACGCAGTTTTTGCTGATAAACTTTCCATTCTTCACCCACACCAGTAGGAACATTCCACTTGACAGAGGATGAAAAGAGACTCGGCGACATAGGAAGGGGATTCTCACGATATCCTGAAGATCTTTTGTTTCCTTGTCAGACGTGATGAGCGTGCTTTGGATTAGGAACTTGTCCTTGCATTTAACGGTCAACGGAGGTTCTTCCTTCATCGGCTGAAGCATTACTAAGGGGGACGGTCAAGGGATATGAGGGGTGGACGCGACACGAGGCAGGCATACCGGAGACCTCGACACTGTCCCCTGGCTCGATTCTACCAGAGTTGGGTCGGACGCAGTAAAGCTGATAGGAGGGTGAATAGGATGTAGTGTGGCACGGGGGGTGTAATGGATACCTTGGGTGCAGTTGTTTTGACTTTGAAAGCGACTGGGGCGGTATTCTGATTTGAGACGAGCAAGACTTTTTTGACGAGTTGGGTGAACGGTCCTGGGGGGTTGTGAGGGAGAGAAGGGGGAGTTAGGAAGATGAACGACTGACTGTTGAAACCGAGGGCATTGTTGGGAACGAGATGGACGGACATGCTGTTGGCGGAAGGAGAGGGGGTCAGGTTCACGATGTGTTTGTCGTTTTGAGCGGAGTTGGACCAAGACTCGAGTCTTTATTTCTAGTCGCAGCGAGGATCACACACGCTCAAATAACTCGTGTAAAGTGCATGCTCAACACACATTTCGTTACATCGTGCCAAGCAACGGTGACGCATGAGCTGAGCCCCCTCCAACTCACCGCCCCCTCATCCCGAAAACGCCTTCAACGTAGCGTGCACGAGCCACAAGTCCGCAATCTCCTTCACTTGATCAATCAGCTCCTTCAGGCGTCCACCGGACACTGCAGCCCAGTGTGCCTGAATAAGCGGTGACGATCAGCGCAAATGACCGTTCAGCCAACACTCACCTTCACACTGTTCCAGCCAAGAATCCCGTGATAGACGGTGGGCTTGTCAATCACCACACCCCAACTGTCCCCATGGAACCCGAGAGATCCGGCCAGGTTTTTGTGAATCTGCTGAACCAAGCGCGCCAGATCAGTGATCGACTGGCCCTCCTTCAAGGTGAAGGTGACAAATTCAGTGACCGGTGCGCTAAGCGCGCCTTTGGTGTCTTCAAACTCGACGTAATGGACCGTCGGTTCAGAAGCGAAAACAGGTTGACACGCATCCACCACTTCCTTGTGGGCAGGCTGCTTAGCAAACGCGTCACGATCGTCTTTCGAGGCCCAGTCTAGTGCGATGAGTTGTTACTGTGCACGATAACAAGCTGATGAAAAGAGTACCGTTCACCCAGAAGAGGAATGCAGGGTCTTCGACTTCATAGCCGGTGTAAGACCTTGGATTAAGATGCGATCGATAAGCGCCTTGATATGAGCATGATGGTATGAACCTACTTTATCAGCCCAGGTGCCTTGCTGATCAGAGTAAGGGGCCTCTCCAGACTGAGTAGGCCAGCTCTGTACCCCTCAGATACTTTTACACGGATTATTTTAGCAACGGATGGCATGATTAGATTGAAGGCGGAGCTGAGAGGGGCGAAATCTGATTGCTCTGATTCTTATAGTCTTGGACCAGGAAGTTGCCGAGTGATGTCATCCAGTCACCGTCGACGATGAGCCCGTTCGCTCCCTCCGACTACGCTGCCTTCTTCTTCTCAGGTGAGTAACTTGCGTGCGGAAATTTCACTGTCTTACCGTCCCCCATCAGGCGCGATATGCTGCACGTAAGCTAATCTTATTGGACTGCGGACATAAACTTTGACCCATCATAGCATCACCCACGGTGCCATGACTCGTGAGTCCCCGTTGATGTTTATTTAAACTTGCAGCACAGACCTCGTGCAGCTGTCGATGTCGTAAAAACACGCATCCAGGTAGACCCTGCCTACACAAACGTGAACATGATTGCCGCAACCCGATATGTCATCGCAAAACAAGGCCCTCGCTCCCTTCTCACAGGGTTCGGACCAACCGCAGTGGGTTACTTCGTCCAGGGCGGTGCCAAATTTTCTGGCTACGAGTATTGGAAGGCCAAATCCCTGCAGTTGGTCGGCTCTGAGAACGCTGTCAGATATCGCACCGCAATCTATCTCGGCTCGGCGAGCATTGCAGAGTGAGCACTGCGTTGTGCGTCTCGACGTGCTCATGTCCGATTGCATCGCAGGTTTTTTGCAGACATTTTGCTCACGCCCCTCGAAGCAACGAGAATCAGGCTCGTCTCTCAACAAAACTACGCAACTGGCCTTGTTTCCGGTTTGACTCGCTTAACCCGGGAAGGGGGGGTTGCCGACTTGTATGCAGGCTTTTTACCGATAATCTGCAAGTTCGGCGCACAAACGCGCTTCATCGTGTTCAACACTGACCACGCGCTCCTCGCAGACAAATTCCGTATGCTATCGGCCAATTTACCGTAAATGAGTTTTGCCACGAAGCCGCTTTCCGCGCTATGTCCGAAAAAACTCGAAGGAACCTTTCTGCAACATCCAAGTTCTCCATTCAGTTGGGCAGCGGAATCATCGCCGGGTTCGCCGCTGCAGTCCTTAGCCATGTAGGCCTTTGCCTTCCCTCTCTCGACTTAGCCAACAATAAGCCGTTCATAGCCCGCCGACACACTGCTGAGCCAAATTAACAAGGGGCATGGTCCAACCGGTTCCATGACACATAGACTCACTGTCTTAGCACGGCAAGCAGGGTTCCGCGGGCTGTTTGTTGGATTGGGACCGAGGATGGTCATGACTGCAGGACTGGTATCTGGGCAGTTTGTCCTGTATGCGAGCCTCAAGCAAGGTATCAGGCGGCTCCTTTGCCCTCGGAAAAAAAAATCACTCATTTACTCCTCAGCTCTTGGTGCTCCTCCGGGAGTAGAGATTCATAAAGAAAAGAGGGCTGCGTTCTGATTTCTTGGCACTCGAAGGGAAAGTATACTAAGCTCGTGTAATTGAGAGCGTGCGTACAAGGTGGGGTTCCGCACAGCTCTTTTAGTTATCTATATTTCTGCCTAGAACGACTGCGAGTCGAGCCTTGATTCCGGTTTGGTGCAAGGCCTCATCACTTGTAAGATCCCATTCCAAAAACCGTCGTGCGACTTCCTCGGCGTTCTGAAGGTCCAATCTCTCCTCGTCGGACAGGTTTTCCTCAAGCAACTTACCAAGCTCATGTTCGGCTAGCAGTCCACTTAATCGAGAGCGAGAAACATATTGGTGAATAAATGCGGCCATCTCCAAACATATCACATACCTAACATACTCGGCCCTGTCCGCGACGCGATGTGGGAGCCCGAATATCGCTGCACATTGCGCAGCATGGGAAGAAAGTGAGAGACCTGGTGCAACGCTACCGCCACGTCAAACGTATCAACATGCCTTGTATGGGTCAGCATTTACCGGTACAAATACATAATCTTCTCGCCGGGACCTGGTGCGCGGGAAATACTGCTTTCTCGATGAGAGTTCGTGTGTTCGGTGTCAAACACTTCGCCAGTGCTGGATGCAAAGAGAACTTTCATGTGGACGAAAGAGATGGGAAGCTTGTGTGGATCAAGCAGGTCTTTCCGAAAGACATCGTGGAAATGGGATGCGACAAGTACTTTAGGGCAATCTATGCCACGGTTTAGAAGGTGGTCCAAGACGCCACAAAACAGACCAGCCCCATCTGCAGTTGTCAGTAATGTGATTGTCACATTTTCAGAGGCCAACCTGTTGCGACCGTCCCTTTCCCGAACTCGTCTAGTAAAATCAAGGACCTAGAAGTGCAGTTTCGTAAAGCGAAAGATACTTGGTTGAGATCTATCATGAATGCTGATTGGACCTTAAGAGAAAATAATGAGTGGGTGTAACTTATGAGTTTGAAAGATTACTTTTGACACAGATTCTCTGGTCTGGATCCGCGTAAATACTACGAAAAGTGAGCATTCCGCCAACGACCACAATTTATCCGACTAACTTTTATCGACTAGTCCCACCGTAGCACGCTCTGCAGGGACAAAGCTGCAGGAGACTGATAGTGAAGTGAGGACAAATGGATGTTTCGTGGCTCACCTCCCAATCTATGAAGTATTTGTTGGCCAGGTGGGGACCCAATTTGTGTCATGAGTCGCGATATTTTTGTACGCACCTGTGCCATATATTGAATCAACGCAATCTACGGGCAGTGGCAGAATTGAGTCAATGGCTACCGGCATCATTTCCGCTGACCTGTTTTAAATAAACGCTCTGCAAGAGGATAACGACATCGAACCAGCCGCAGAAGGGAACCTACTTTTCCACAAGCATTTGCTCCGGTGCAGAGGACTACACCGTTCCATGCAGCTTCAGCACCTGTCTCCGAACCATTGTCGCCGTCGAAACACACGCCAAACCCTACTCCACCGACGAGACGTGCATCATTAGGGACAAAGGTGTCCAAGATCTGCTCCTGGAGAGGATGTCTGGTGCAGCAGCTTCAGTGTCTGTAACACCTAGGTACCCGGCCAGGCACACCTTCCTTGTACGATATCTATGACCGGATCTTCTACCATCTGAGGACGCCGATAGTCAAACGCTCTCGCTGCTTCTGCAAAAGAGAGCAAGCAGTCGAGTTCTGCGCAAACACTGGATGCATTTTCCATAGCTAGTCCACATTGAAGAACTTTGTCCAACAATTCTTGGACAATCTCGATTTCCCTATCTACGCAATTAACCCGGGAGACCTGAAGGGGAAATAGTCCATACCAACTATTGCTGGGTGTAGATCTCCAATGTGGCTGTCCATATCTATGACAAGCCGTCAGAATGACTTTGAAACATCCTACGCTTCCATGCCTTGCATCTCCTTCGATTTAAAATAGACATGGGACCTGCGGGTGCCTATGACCGACAATGAAATAGACATGGTTCCCAAGACTCACTCTGAGGAAAACTAGAAGAACAGACAGATTAACTTCGGACAAGAAATCACAACCGCACTCACCTGAAAACTCCATCCATCCAGTACTTTAATCCCTGTCTCGGTTTCCCACTCCTCACGCATCGGTACAGTGATAAGGAATCCTTTGAAAAGAACGATCAGTCACATTCGCTGCACGACGAACGTCGAGTACATGTACCAAGCTGAGGAAAATATACGACATTCAGCGATGCTGCGTAATTCACGGGAACGGTTTGGGATATTTGTTCAGCTACTTTTGACTGCTTTCCTTCAATATTTGCTGTCAGACGTGGGGAGTGACATCAACTGACTAGGACAGAGTCAATCCCTCGGTA
>JBBPKO010000105.1:0-63458 GCA_038089295.1 Xerocomus amazonicus
TACTCGAAGGCCCAGATTCAGATCCAAGACCTCCGGCTTGCGAGGCAACGATACCTTCTACTCGAAGGTCAGAACCAAGAACCCTCAACAAGGGCTACGCTTGTTTCTACCCGGACCAAGCGTAACATTTCCTCTATCTCTGCCCTCCAGCATGATATCAGGGTTTTATAGCATAATAAGTTTATAAGCCTATGACGGATACATCAAGACAACATCCATCAACACGACGTTGAGGTAAACAGATAGCTTAACTGTGCAAGTTCTAGAGTGTGGAGGTATGGTTGTAACAAATGGTGCACAGACCATGCTATGTATATATGTATATGGTAATAGTCCATAACCCTGGGTCAAGGGTTGTACGTGAACGGGCATCCGTAAGAAGAGAAGTACATGGAAGAAGAAGAGAAGTGTATCTGCAGTAGAGAAGCATAGAAGCTACTATGGAGAAGAGAAGCATTCAAGAGAAGCAATAGGAACGGCCTGTGGCGGAATAGGGCAAAGGGTATTACCAGGGCAAAGGGTAATACTACAATAGGACATGGGGCAAGGGCTTACCGGTCCGGGACACAGAACACAAGGCACACGATGGGGGAATTGCATAGGGGTCCTGCCGTAAGGACTGCCAAGTGGATAAGAGGAATGGCCAGGAGAGTATAAGCGACTACCAGCAGAGTGGGGCGTATGAAGGATAGGGTGAAGATGATGAACGTTAGATGGTAAAGCGTACCGAGAATGGCTACTTGGTGTAATGCTAAGGAAAATTGTAACACTAGAGAGTGAGAATCTGAGAAAGTGGAGGAGGTGGAACTGAGTCTATCTTGCTTAGCTCCTCCTCTAGAGGGAGAACACCAAGAGAACTTGACTGGAGAGTCCTCTGGTCAAGTTCCTTGGTCTTTATATACTAACTAACTATTTACATGAGTTGTACTTAGATCTAGTGATTACATGGGTTAGGGCATAAGGGGGCATGTAGAGAGCATGTAGAATGAAATAATATACACATGGTGTCCTTTCTGCAGTGGCAGCATAGCCCTAGCTATGACAGTTCACATTTTGATACCTTAAGTTACCTTTGAGGAGATCTGAAGATCTGCCACAAAGCAGATAGAATCTAAGGAAGGTAAGGGCATCCATGGATGCTTCTAGATGCATATGGGTTGGGGGGAAGAGCTAGGGCCAAGGGATCGGTTCATTGGTCCAGGATTAATGGGCGAAGTTTTTGAGTTTTGGCCTCCTCTATAGATAAGATAAGATAAGGGTTACTTAGAGCGAAAGTTGCTCTAGAAAATCAGGAAAAATGAGGAAAAATAGGAGAAAAATAGAGTGATTCATATCATCCTGTGGGCAAAGGGTAATACTACAAATGGACACAGAGCAAAGGCTTACCGGTCTGGGATGTGGGACACAAGGCAGAAGACAGGAGAAGTGTATAGGGGTCCTGCCGTAAGGACTGACAAGCATACTAGAGGAGTGGCTAGAAGGATATAAGTGACGACCAGTGGGGTGGGACGAGTGAAGGATAGGGCATAGACAATGAGGAATAAACAATAGATTGTGCTGAGCATGAGCACTCGGTGTAACAATGCAGAAAATCATAACATTCTTTGTATGGATAGATATGCATGTAAAGCACTTCATATGCCATATGTTGTTCATAGATTTTCATAGCTCACCTTTCCCAACAAGTTCACCCCAGAATTCATATGCCATCCTATGAATTTCTAGCTATCACAATACATAGCATATCTAAGCAGTACTATGTAACTACATGCTACCACTGCTCACTGTTCTAATGCATGTCCACGACTGCAATCTTCCCAACAATGACTGCTGAGCCCTTCATCTAGACACTCTCATTAACCTGAAAAAGGCTTGATAGTTAGAATCTGAACAGAGGCATTGAGAGTGAATTATGCTCACATTCTGGTTGCAAATCACACTTGGATTGTTGAGGACTTAATTAGAAGAAGTTCCATCATGGTAGGCAGACTGTGGAGGAGGGGTCTGAGTTTGTGATCTGGAACATTCGGAAGAGTGAGTACAAGGGTGGAGAGAGACCTTGAGGTTCAGAACAAGCAGGTGGGCTTAATCAGCTTGGTGATCAGTGACTTGAGTGCTTCATTGAGGAATGATTAGCATATATGTGCCAGAATGGACCAAATGAATGCAACAAGAGCCAAGATCACCATCTACAACTAGTTCTTGGGGCCCTCTCTTCATCCTAATGAGTACTGGCACAGTGAATTGAGCCTGAGGGGGTACAGCTCTTGGCTTAAGCATGGGCCACTGGCAGCATGCACAGTTGGATGAGTGGAACAAAGGAAAGCAACTGTGATAGCTGATTAAGTGAGTGACATCTGTGAAAAGATAACCTTAAATGGGTAATGTAGACATGGTTGTTGTAATATCAAAGCCGACCAGAAAGACAATGTTGGGAGTATGGCATAGCAACGTCCATGGAGGAAGGGTTGCTGGTACTCACTGGATAGTGCTTGGTAGGTTGCTGCTTAGAGGATGGTCGTGGTACGAACGCAAGAGTCTCTATTGGAACTCCGAAGTGGAGTTCGAATTATCTACAATGTGCGTGTGAACTTATCTACCTAAAATAGCGTACGTTCAACAGACAAGACATAGAAGGTTTCATAATAGTCGATGAAAAATCCATCACGCAATCACGATGGATGGAGTGCATGGTGAGGTCAATAATAAGTAGGTGACCTATCTCTCCATATCTCCCCATAGGACTCATTGGTGCCACACGGGGTGACATAGTCACACAAAGGGACATAGGTTAATACATACGACAACATCTGACGAGCTTTTTCACTGGGGATGCACCCTGCTCCCATCAGGAATTCCACAAAGATCTAATCCAGCTAATTTTGACTGATTTCAGCTGATTTTGGCTAAATTTCAACTAATTAGTTGAAACTAGCTAAATTAGATTTTAGAATTCCTAATGCCTGCCAGTGGCTTGAGCAACAATGACACGACAGGACCGACATAATCAGAATGTGTCCCCGGAAACCAAACTTCCTTGACATCAGTGGACTTTCGGTCGGTACGTTGATGATCACTGAGCCGCGAGGAGGTCACGTTAACAGGGTGCGCCTTGTCCACGGCGATGCTACCCAGGCTCTCAAGGGTGGATGTTTTACTTGCCAAGTTGCGGGGGTGTCTACCTTATCGGTCATTGCTTCAGGTTCGTCTTCCCTCCGCAATTCATGCTCGTTGGCCATTTCCATGCTATTAGATTCTATCTTGGCATTCTCGATGGGACTTCGGAGGTCCGGCGAGTTCGTCTCGAGAAAGTACTCTGGCACAAACTTGACACGGCATTAGTCAAGTGTGAGTGCATACCATATATGACAGGCGTGTGCTGCAGCCGAAGAGCCAGAAAGACATACATCTCCCCACCCCAAACCGATGGAAGATAGGGATCGTAAGGGATTGTATTGTTCGGTTTGATCGCGACGTTTTACTCTTGGCATTTTATTATTATTATTTTTGGTTCTTGATTTAGTAGTCTTTTCTCTCTTGTATGGAAAGCAGGGAGCACCGTGTCTCCCGGACGAAACCTTTGGTGTGCTCCTTGGCTAAGACATGTACGTGCCATATTGTTTTCGTACCTTTTGGACCATGAATCCCTCTGATTGTGTATGGTTCGGCGCAGAGGTTTTGAAGGAAGTCATACCCGAGGTTGTCGACATGCTTCTCCCGACGCATGATCCACATCCTCCATACACAAGTCAATCAAAACCTCCTTCTGCGTTGCTCTGGTCTGCTTTGGTTATGCGCGTCCTGGCAGAGAATGGTAAGTAGACTATCTTCATGTCGATCTCACACCGGAATGAACCAAAACGACGCAGAAACTCTGCGAGAAGAAATCCGTCAAATAACTCAATTCAGCAGATTGAAACACCTTTATCTGTTTGGAGATCTGCTCGGTGTGAAGGAGACCCCAATTTGGCAGGTCAGAACGCCTACGAAATGTTTATTGCCTTTCTCTGCTCGCTGCACGTTCCGATGCACTGACAAAATCCTAGATGATGTGTCGGATGTGATTAACCAAATCCGTGGATAGTGTCGAAGGTTCGACGAACACAAGCTTTATTTTACCAGAAATTCAGCATTTGGATCAGATCCACCGCATCTTTCGCAACGGTGTAGTAAAAGCACTTCTCATTCACTCTGCTACGTACGAGCTATGCGAAATGTGACTCAGCAATCGCCGATAATGGAGAACACTAAGTTGTCATATTACCTACGCGAAGTGTGACTACACATAGGTAAGTAAACAACTATGAGATCTATGGGTGATTACACGTACCTCAGCGATCCCGATAAGGGAGAACGCGCTGAGGTGCAAGGAGTACGTGACTGGTAACGTGATAAGTAACGTGACGAGCGATGACGAAGATGAGATGAGATGTCTAACATACTCCCTCAGCGAGGCGAGAGGCAGAGGGAGGAACAAAATCAAACAAAAGTGGGGTGCGGCAATGCTTTAGTTAGAATGTCCGCCACATTTTGATGTGACGGAATCCAAATTAAAGAAATGGTCTGACTGTCAACACGAAAACGAATAAAATGATACCGAATGTCTATATGTTTCTTGTGTTGATGGGATCTAGCGGCGGAGGAGAGAGCAATCGCACCGGTGTTATCTAAGTAAATGGGAGTCGAAAAAGTGAAGGAAAGAGAAAGCTCAGAGAAAAAGGAACGCAACCAGAGGCCCTGCTGAACCGCGTGCGTAGTCACCATATATTCGGCTTCCATCGATGAGAGAGCAATGGTGACTTCACCGCCATAGAACCAAGCGTAGCCTGACACGGAATGCCTACCACTTTCGTTGGCCCAGCTGGCGTCGGCATAGCCCAGCAGAATGGGGTCAGATGGACTGCCCAAATAAGAAAGACGAAAAGAGTGAGTTCCGGCAAGGTAGCGAAGAACGCGCTTGGCGACGGCGAAATGCCGAGGTTCAGGATGACCGTTGTATTGAGCGAGTGCATTGACGATGTAGGAGATATCAGGACGAGTGTTAATGGCTAAATAGATCGGCTCACCAACAATTTTCAAATAGCAACCGCGGAGGTCAGTGACGTCTTCGAAACACGCGGCAGGATTGCCAAGTGGCCATTTGGGATCTGCTGGTAGTGATACTGGGTTACAGCCCGCCAGATTATACTCTTGAAGGAGAAAAAAGATATATTCAGACTGGTGAATCCACAGTTTGCCATTTGGGCGATCTCGGTCAAACTCCATGCCCAAGTACTTGGTCACCGGGCCTATATCCGTGATACCGAATCGCTCCATAACACGACTCTTGACTTTTTCGAGGAATAGACTTGAGTTGCTGATTGCTATGCCGTCGTCAACGTGCCATGCGATAAAACAGCGGATTCGAACAATGGAAGAAGCAAAGGCCAATTCCGGCGTACCGCTTCCATCATAGAAGAATAGCGCGTGATCAGACTGGGTTCGTGTGAACCCCAGGTCAGCCATGATAGAGCAAACTTGATGATACCACTCCAGAGCCGACTGCTTCGACCCGTAAACTGATCGTAGCATGAGCCAGACCATGTAACGCCAATCGCCCTCGAAGCCTCTTGGGTTGACACATGTAGATTTCTTCTTTTAGTACGCCCTATAGGAAGATCGGCCTCCCAGTCTTGCTGACAAGCTAAGGATACCAAAAGATGTATTGCCGCCGGCTTGACAACCCATAAGTTCCAGCCCTTCCCCACTTGTTCTAGTGACGAACGTGACATCAGCATTCACCAAGAGGTTCGATAGCATGAGTATGCAATACACAACACGTCAAGCAACATCCACATTATATGTCATCACGCTGAAAGCCCACCGTGGCTGATGGCGGGAACACTAAGGGATCTGGCGGGAAAGAACTTGACCACGATCTATACGGCGACTGCGAGGTGCGAAGACAAGGGGCGACTATGCTACATCCACGCGGTGCGGCGAGATATTGTACCAGAGTGCACGTGATGTGATGTGTATGCCAATGGGACACACGCACACCAACAAGCGCTCATCGCAGAGTACAGTATTTACTTGAAAGCAGTCCCATTGTCCAACTATATATCTTGACTGTTGCTACTCGAGTTGAGCAGCCGTCATATTCTGTGGGGAAGAAAGCGCCATGGACGATTCCGAGTCAGCTTTGAGACTCCGGGTTATCGTGTGATCAGTAATCATCATCCACTTTTTTTTCACACGGACGCTCGTCACGCGATACACAAGGGAAGATCAGAACAGTTTAAATAGTAAAAAGCATCGGAAACAGTGAGACAATGGTAAATTTATTTATTTTTTAACCCTCTCACAGCAACCCACGATTGAGAGTAGTGTTTCGGGATTCCTCAGGTGTTAATTCACACCTGTTAACGCACCCTTGTTGATTAGTGCTAATCCACATGGATTTCGGATGGGACTCGGGTGTGAATTTGGTACAGATTAAAGTTGGAGTTGGTCCTTTAACAGAGTTGGGATTCGGAAAGGAGAAACTAAATTTTTTTCGCTAGTTCCTAAGTACTTTTGTGGGTTTTCTCCGTACTATGGCATAAATTAACCCTGCCTTCCGAGCGAAACCTGACTGACACCCTCCGCCTACTCTTATCAAAATTACCAGAGGCTCAAACCAATCATCAAATGGCGAGATGTGGAGGCCATGCTAGGCAAACGGGATATCTCACAAGTTGATGAACCCGGCCACAGTACTCACCCATCGGACGGGCCGCTCCACGAGCACGTCTCACTGCCCCAAGTGGGGAACAAGACTCACCCTCACCCTCAGCCTCTGGCTCTCTTGATGATGGCAATACTTGGCTGGACGCACCCCGGCAATTGGATCCAACAGCAGTTGGTGCTGACCGTCTTAGATTCACTCTTGGAGGTCGCTCGGATATTGATCTCAGCTCTCCTTTCCTCCAAGATAGTCTGAGCGACACGGAAGTCGATATATAGCACCCCAAGTAAGTCGTCAGGAGCGCCAGTCATGACTGCACCAACTTTGAAAGTGCCTCGTGCACGAGAAGTGAATTTGGCCGCATCCCAAATCGGAACACTAATCGAGAGAAACATATGTACACAGCATCCGCAACATAACAGGCACTCGACCTCAAATTCACGTTCACGCTCGGTCCAGAAAACAACGATTCATGCATTAGTTTGTTTGCCACAACGAAGGGGTAAAAACGACGTAATAACCAAAAAAAAAAAAAAGAGAGAGAGAGAGCAAAAACAACAAAAGAATAAACCGATCAAGATCACAAATCAAGAACAAAAAAAAAAAAAAATTAGATGCTCGACTTGAAATCGAAGAGAAAACGTCGCGATCAAACCGATCAACGCAACGCCATCGAAAAAAAAAAAAAAGAAGAGTACCTGCCCATTGAGAAGAAGAAGAAAATGAAAACAGAAAGAACACATCTTTGACACCTTAGACTCGCTTCGCACGCTCCGGAAGCGCAGCCATCGGTCTCCGTCTCGACGTCGGCCCCGGTGACCCTTCCTCGACGCCTTCCATCCGGCCTGATTCTGCGTATTCCTTGGTATCCCCTTTGGTGCCTTCCGGCCGCAAGCCACGTCCGTCGATACCTTTTTCACCACCTCGTTCCACCAACGCTCGCTTCGAACTCGGGGGCCCCAATGTCTGTGACGCATACCGCTTAAACGAAGGCCGAAACACCTCCCCGTCACTCCCGCTCCCACCGGTACCCGTCCCATCACTCGTCACACTCGATGCCCGCGATCCAGGTTCGAACGGCAACGAAGCGGTGCTCGATGCAAACGCCAACGAGTGCGGATGCGCGTACAACGTCGAATGGATCCCAGACATGGACATGGACGGCGAAAGTGGTAACGATATCGACGCGCCTTGCATCGGCGGTGGTTTCACCAGGTTTGGAGCTGTGTAAGCCTGAGCAAAGGACGATGTCGAACTTGAACTAGAGGGTCGACTGATCCCTAGTTGATCACCTTGACTTTTGCCTATTATCTGGCCCTGTCCCGCAGCGGACACAGACAACGATTCCATCCCGTTTTCGATGTGTGGACTCGAGCACACGCTGGGCCGCGTCCCCCTTCGTTTCGGTACAAGATTCAGCTGGAGAGACGCACTTCGTGCATTCACGGCTGCCTCGTAGCTCCTCAAATCATCCGCATGCCCATGCACCGCCGGCCGCGTAGTACCCACACCTCCATTGTCGCCTTGCCCATTCGCCATCAACGGATGACCCTTCTCCACCGTTGGCGTGACACTCGGTAGCGATGAAACTCTCGCCCGTCGTCGCTGACCTGGCGGCGATTGCGGCATCTGTGATGACACGTCCAACGTTGCGGACCCAGATCCACCCAGAGGCGATTTTATGAACGTTTTCCATATCTCTTTCAACTCGCGCGAATCCGCGCTCTCCTTGCTCAACCCGGGTGTAGGGAGCGCACCAAGTGACATCCCACGCTCTCGTTGGTGCACATGTGGATGCTGTATGCGCATCGGCATTGGTGTCGTGTTGGGGGAATTAGGCAATATACCCACACCAAGACTGGAAAAGAACGGTACCCCATCGGACGACAGGCTGGCGAGAACATTAGGGTCATCAATAGACATGAGTCCAAACGCGGAAGAGAAGCTGCCTTCACCGGCACGTTGCGGTTGCTGCGACGGGTCAGATAATACAGTAAATGGCGGTGGTAGAGAGGTGGGCATGGAACCACGGCGCTGATGTTGCAGAACATGTGAACCATGAGTTTGCCTCTGAACCTCCTCTGAGCCACCATACAGCTCGTTTGTCGGGAGAGGAAGATGCACATTCGAAGAGGTAGCACTAGAAGGTACAGATTGTGAGGTGCCACTGCTGCTGTCACTGAAATCCAAAGACGTTTTCCTTGGACGATAAGCAGAGCCAATGAAACCGGCACTATAGAGATTGGGTGCAAACGAAGCAGGTTCCGATGACGCAAGCGAATGCGTCCTCGCTATGCTGTCAAACGGCTTGGTATCATCCAAGGAGGGGTATGATCCAGGTTCGCCCCAAGAAGAGTACCAGTTGCCTGGAGGGTGGTTTTGTTGAGTGACATACACACCCGGTAGCATACTAGTCGGGCTATTGGAAAGTATTGAGGGACTGGTGCGTCGAAGAAAGTCAGGTACAGGCAAGGGCAATTGAGACATGTCCGCGGTAGACCAGTTTGGAGGGTAAGCGGTAGTAGCAGGGTTGAAGGTGAACGGAGTACTAAAAATCTGATCCGGGCCGGGAAGGGGGACAGAACTGATGGGTTGTGCAGACGAGTGTGGAGCAAGAACAAAACCATCGAGATGGGTAGATGGGAAGCGCAGGGATCCGACGCTGCCGGAGAGCGAGGATGATGGAGAGGAAGGCGATCGGGGATGGAGATGACCGGGACCACTCGGAGCGGTTTGCCGGTGAAACTTCACATACGTGCAGCGACGCTTGTGTGAGACACATTTTGCTGTAAGACCATGGGGATAGAGGGTGGAAAAGGAGTGAATTGATGATAGTAGAGAATGGATGGGAGGTACGCACAGCATGGGTTGGACCCATCGCATGGGAGGCTAGACTGGACACAGTGGTCGCAGGCCTGTTTGGAGGTTGTGGCACGAGATGCAGCAGCGGAACCCTTTCTGCGACCGCCCGGAGTTACGCTGGAGAAGGGTTTCTCGCTGGCGTGGCATTTGTTGACGTGGCGCGCGAGAAGGTCACTTGGAGAGAAGTGAGTGAGTGATCTGAATGGAAGGTGGAGAGCTTGCGTACCTCCTTGCAAATTGGTCTCCACAGTATTGGCATTTGTAGGGGCGGTCGCCGGTGTCTGTATCCAGCGAAGTGTGAGCGGAGGAGTGGAGCGGGAGAATGAGAAGAGAACATACGTGATCGCATGTGGCGGGCGACATGCTGGGGACGGGTGAAGGTTGCTTGGCAAACTGAACATTTGTGATCGCCACCCATCGTGTTTTTGGTTGTGGTCGTTGTGGATGTTGTCAAAGTCGTCGTCGTCGTTGTCGTCGTCGACGATGCCAGCCAGAGAGTCGCTCGCTTGCGGTTGATGAAATCCAAACCCGATGACACAACTTGTATATATTTACCAAATCAAATCTTTCAACCCCAGATCTGAGATATCGGCTATTGCCGAGCTATGATGTCATAGGTCCATTATCACACAAAGCAAGACGACCGCCTTCGCCGTTTTTCTCTCTGGCTCGACAAGTGTTGGACCTTCATCTATCTTCATACAACAACCCCTCAAACTGCAAACACCATATAGGCAGAGATGGAACAATTACCTGGGTCGTCAAGACAATGAACGCATGACGCAATTTGATTACATCTATGTACGTGAGATCGTGGCGGAGATCAATCCGCTGCAACACGGGTGTTGACGTCAGAAGACGAGCAGCAGCACTGCGTCATGCGCACTCACCTCGGTGCAGCCACGGGAACGAAGACCTCTGCTTTCGCACTGCAGGCACAGGTCAGTCGCATGCAGCATAAAAACGTGTCGTGATATGTCGGGGTTCCCCGCACCCCATTCCCGGCTATCAAACGCTCGCCAGGATAAATGATACCGCAACAATAGCAAAAATAGATTGGTATCGATGAGGGCAACACCGTAGCGAACGCATCTGCATCCCCTTCTGAGATGGAGATCAGGGCTTTTCGCAGCCTCCAGTCTGGTTCGAATCTCTCTTGGCCAGGTAGAATCACAAAGATGAAATTCGGGGCAGACATTCCGATCACGGCGGTGTCGGCAGCATGTCCCGATGGGGATAGCTATTGTATGAGAACCGTAACGGGGCACACGCACGTTGTACATGAGCGCACGACGCACAGCGGATGCTCTCACGATGACGGGAATGTCCAACCGTGACTGCCAAGGTCGCTGGGGCGGAAGTGTGGCAAATGAGTGACGTAATGAATAAATTGATCGTGCCACCGGCGTCATCGATTTTCACCGCCGCGAAAGGAGGGAGTGCCAGCGGAGGATCGATGGCCCGGTGCGATCTCACACGTCATCGCGTGTGAAGAATGTCAAATATGTCAAAACAAGACCACTCACGGTGTCAAATTGTCTTCTCCGATGTACTTCATGTCGACCGGGATGTAGTGCTTGTTCGGTAGCTGATACGACACCTGATCAACACCAGCGTTTTCGGAGATCACCCGTTCACCCATCTTGAACAGCGTCGCCTACCATCATCCATCAGTGGGCGCCATCACGACGACATGCAACATCAGCGCACCTGTACACTTGCACTCTCATCCGTTGCAAACAGATCAAGGGTAGTCGCCCTCGCACGTTCCGCCACACCCAGTGCATCCCAGATGGATCCAGCATTCTGTTGAGAAATTGGCAACTCAAGCACTTTAGGGTTGACCGAGATCGGGATCAAGACGGGCGCAAAGCGGTACTCGATGTCGACAGAGGTACTCAGAATACGGTCTGATACTTCGACAAGGGTAGTGTACTCGTCGCGGATGAACCCTTCGAACGCAGACCCGGTCGACTTGAGCACTGCAACGATAGTGAACATATGTACCATAGTGAAGCGAGTGGGCGTCATACCCAACAAGTCAGTAATGCCTGCCGTAACTGCGGCCGACAATGTCCCTTTATCCGTCTTTGCGACCTAAGAAGAACGGGGGGAATCAACAGACGCTCTCAGGAAGGGGGAGAGAATATATGCCATGCAGAACGACTGCGGGACCGAGCATTTATAATATATTCCAACCGACTCCACGGGCCAGACCGAGAGAGGCCCTGTGGGTGATTCCGTCGGCGGTGCGTTGCCGGCTCCACTCCCGATGTTTCAATTCCCCCCCCCCCCGGAAAAAAAAAATATGACCATCTCCCAAATCGAGACTCACTGTGGCATGGATGACTCGCTTATCGTCCCCATCACGATAAAACGCATGTCGATGTGGTTTTTCCTCTCCACTCACTGTGATGCGCGTCCACCTGAGTTGCTCGATCGTGATAAGCGCCTTCTTCAGGTGCGTGTATTTGGAGAGGACATGGGTCCCGAGGTGAAGGGCAAAATATTCGGCAACTAAAACGTGCTCCGAGAACTTGGCTAGATCTAGTGCATATTGATGCACAAGCAACGCCGTGAACATGAGAGAAGGACGTACAGTAGACGATATTCTTCACTGTCGGCGGCATCAGTCGGAGTGGGTGTGAGAAGGGTAGCGAACGCACTCGAATCGGTAGCAACAACGACCGAGTTATCTGCCTCAGTATATCTAAACACCCCATCGAGGTCAACACCAGAAGGAACGTTCAGAACGAATGACCTACGAAGTATCGAAATCGCCCTCGACGAGCAGGGTGACATTGTATTCGACCACGTAGTGTGTCCCGTCGTTCTCACGCTTGACGCGGAAGACCCGCACCTTGTCTTTCCCATAACGTGCGGCCGTGAGGACAGTGTTGGAGGTGGGCATGTCGATACCTGGTAGATTTTGTGATACCGGGATCGATCAAAACTGATATGTGTCTCACTCCTAATTTGTATGTATGACACTTGGGGGGTTAGACAATGGCATTACGTAATTGTTATCTCTATGGCGCGTATTGACTGGCCCTGAAGAGGTCACATGACAATTTCCACAACCTCGGCGAATCTACAACAAAAATTCATTGAATAATTTATTATTTCCTTGATGAGACGCGGTAACAAATCACACAAGGTCGGTCACATTCTTGACACTGTCCATAGCCTGACCCACATCGTTTTTATACAGGTCCCCAATGTCAAACTTCGACCAGCACTACCATCGACTCGCAACCCGCGAACGCGCGACCTGGACACTTCCTGCGACCATAGTTCCGACTCTGAGGTTCCTCCGAATGCAAGCATGGCGGACCTCTGTCCGAGGCCGTTCAAGCGTTTCACCATATGTGCGACTGGATCGGTGGACAAGGTCAGTCACGGCAATCATTCCGATCCCTATTCCTTATGCAATCATCCAGCCTACCCTGTTCAAGATGGCGTTTGAGCTTGGTGCCGTCTCCACCAGTGATTTGACCGACCGCGTCACCCACCTTATAGCTAGCGCGCATGGTGGAGCTAAATACACGGTACGTTTTCTTGGCTCATCCCACGTTGTCCTTGCTCACGTGTGTAGTGCGCACTTGAGCGCAAGGTACCTATCATGACTCCGGATTGGTTAACGGAGTCACATGCTATATGGTTACGTGGAGATGATGTCGACGTGGAACAGGTATGACTCGGAAATCATTCGTCCGAGACTTAAGAGTTCACTCTGCGCCCTGTCTTAGAGTATATCCAAACACCGATTGCCCGTCTTCTCAGGCGTTGTATTGTCTCTCTCCGGCATCGAAGACGCCAACCGGCATACCGAAATAAACCGTCTTGTTACTGTCCACCATGGCCTCTACCTCAAAAATCTTGAACGCCCAGTCAGAGTTACACATCTTCTTTGCTCGGGTGACACAGAAACCGACAAGATGAAATATGCGGCAAAGTTTAACAAGCGGAAGGAGGCTAACATACACCTCATCTGGGAGGAATGGTTCTGGGACTGTCTCGAGTTTGGTGGTTGGTATCCATTGTTTTTTTTTTTAATGACATGCACCTGATGCGTTCAGAAAAGGTAGGTTCGATGAGAAAAAGTATCAAGTAAGCCGGCCACGACCAGAACGAAAGATTTTGCATGAAGATCCCAAACCTTCGCTTCCAGTTCAAGATTCCGTTACAGGATCGAATCGGAATTCGGCTATACCCGTAGACGATGTCAACCCAGCGAAACGGTCGAAGCAGGTGGCTGCCGGTAGCTTCACTGTCATAAACAATCTCTGCTTAGATGGCGAGGAGGAAGAGATGGCTATCATCAATAAGCCAGTCCCATCTGTCACTCTCCAACTCTGGCAAAACCTCCTTAAACCTCGTGGGTTCGAACTCGATGGTGGAAAGTTGGTCCGAAATCCTCCAGAGTCACAGACTATGCAATTGCTGCCTTCAACGCGGACACAAACAAAGTCAGGGATAGCGGACCGCAATGGAGCTGGAATGGAGCCTGGAAAAGAAAAGGAAAAGGAGAGCGTCATATCGTCGTTTAGACGAGCAACTTCGTTTGCACCCGTTCCAATAAAGGAACCCACCGTGCGACAGCCGTTTCGGCGGAATAGGACGTACTCTTCGATCTGTCAGGGCGAAGCAGAAGGGAGTGGTTTACATGATCTGGTTCAGCCAGAAGAATCAGCAGTGCAGACTCTTTTCGCTGGGTACACATTTCGCCTGCTTGGCGAGGCACGCTGTTCAAACGTTCGAAATGCGATTGAGAATGGCGGTGGTGTGGTGACGGATGAAGATAGCGAAGAACCAAGTTTCATTATCGTAAGGTTGATAAGGTAAGCCTTTAGTTAGTTCGTTCGCTTCGATACTAATTGTTGAATCCGACATCCCAGTGGAAGTAAGCTCTACCGTGACGAATTTGACGACTGCGCACGAACCAAATACAGAACTGAATGTTGGTTGGAGCATTCCGTGTTCCACGAACGAATATGCGAACCAAATGAGAACATATCATTCACGCCACTTACGGTCGTGACGCCCATACCTGGTGCGTTCAGGTTGCTGCGCCATTCATCTGCTCATCATTTTACCCGCGAGTATAGATGCGGAAAAGATCAGCCTGAGCTTGTCCGGCTTAGACCAATCCCAATTGTGTTGGATTCGACGCCTCGTAAGAGCGCTTGGTTCGTCTTTCCCCCATTTTTGTTGTGGGAGTAACGATTAGTTACCCTGACATGCATGTAGGGATAACTCTTGAACCGACTTTCTCCCGCCGATCGACGCACCTTCTCTGTCCCTGTGGAACAGGTGCGAAATATGAGAGGGCATTGGAGTGGCAGATCCCAGTAGTTTCTCTGGGTTGGCTGGAAAGCGTCGCGCGGACGGGAACTATCCCGCGTGCGGGTGAATACCTCATCGATGGGTCCCATGTGGAAGCATCGGCCGACGGAGAGGATAGTTTGAACTGCTCACGGCAGCCGGTGCCAGTTCCGGGAGAAAACAAGGGAAAAGGAAAGGAGAAAGAAACAGATAGCGCAATGGTGGATATTGCATATGGTCATTGTGTTCATGTTGCGCTTTCTGTGTTTCACGATCCTTATTCCCTACCCCAGATGGCTTGGCCGATCAGCCCCTGTTTGTCAAAAATACAACTCTCCTCCAAGACCCGATCCGCATCGCCCAACATCAACCCGACAGGACGCAGGAGCGACAGTCCCCGCCACGAAATGGGTCGTTCGGGAAACCGAGATATCTAACGCACAATTCAGATCCCCCAGAGGAAGCCGAAGCCCACGAATATTTCCCTTCTTCCTCTCCCCCCCCCCCTCCTCCCCAAAGTAGTTCACCACCCCCTGCCGAAGCTGCGTTGTGGCTCCCCGAACCGACGCCTCCCATCCTCGCGTCCGGACCCGCCGCCCCCACCTACGCCACGCCTACGCGTCCACCGTCTGGCACCGCAGCACCGCCCCAGAACACCATCCCATCGTCGACATCGCCCTCGCCAATCAAACTCGTCCCGCCAAGCTCGGCGCTAAATGCATTCGCCCCATCCGCCGCCCCTCTCCCAGACACAGACGCCATCACCAAAGCGCTCCACGAAAGCCTAACGTCCCTGCTCGGCAAACGGTCGTCCATCGCGGACGAAGACGAGACCGGCCTGCCGAAAAAGGGTAGACGGGTGCGCCGCCCTGGTGGGCCGTCCAACGTACGTATGGTTTTTTTTTTTTTTTCTTTTTTCGTTGACCTTCTGGTTTGGGATTTGTGTGTTTTGTCATGGCGTCGGCTTAATGAACGTGGTATTAGACGGTTTCTCGGGCCGCGTCGGTCGTGTCGCCTTCTCGGCCTGCGGCTTGTCCTGTGGTCCCGCCAGAACTGGACATGGGCGCGATGGACGGGATAGGGGGGGTGGGTGCGGTACGGTCGACGGACGAGAATCTGAGAGTGACGTATGCGGATCCGGGACAGGAAGAGGAGAAGCGGCGGTTGTTGCGCATGTTGGGTGGAGAGGATACAGGTGCGGGCGTCGCGAGACGGGATGGCGTCGGCGCTGGACCTGCCAGAGGTGTTCGGACGCGGCGGACCAGACGCGCCAAGATACCCGGTTTTTAAACAAGGGACGTTGTTGTAAAGGATGATATTTCGTAGTACGCTACCGTCTTTTTTTTTTTTTTTTTTTGGATTTGTCCAACCCGTGATCACACTCGATCTCGTAGACTGGGTCCCTCGATCCGTCCCTCGTCGCCCTTGACTCTCACCGGCAAACCCGCCAACCTGGCCCGCAACCCCTCGTACTTTTTTCTCTGCGCCGCAGACACGCTCGGCCCGACCTTGTCCACCGCGCGCTCGAAATCCGACACGGTCACCACCACCCGCTCCCCGAGCGAACGCCCACCCGCTTGCCCCTCCATCTCCTCCAACGACCCCAACACCCGCCTCAGCGCAACCACGCCCGCCTCCCTCACGACGGCCGCCAGATCCGCCCCGCTGTACCCCTCACAGCGCTCCATGACCAACCGCGCGACGCGTTCGGCTACCCCGTCCGTATCCGTCTCCGGCAAGGGCACCCTCGTCATGAACGTGCCCAGAATCTCGACGCGCTCTACGGGCGTCGGGAGGTCGACGTAGAGAAGCTTGTCCAGCCGTCCTGGACGGACCATGGCAGGATCGATCATATCCGGTCGGTTGGTCGCGCCGATGACGTAGACCGCCTTACGGCCGTCGAGGCCGTCAAGCTCGGTCAGGAGCGTGTTGACGACGCGGGCGGACGAATCGGACTGAGTGGCACAGCGGGCGGTGAGTTTGGGCGGAGAGAGGTGTGTGTGAGCACAACAGACGACGTACCAGACTGTCGTCGCGTCTGGGCACCAAGGCGTCGAGCTCGTCGAAAAAGACGACGCAGGGCGACGACGCGCGTGCGCGCGAAAACACTTGTCTGACCGCGCGTTCGCTCTCGCCTACATACTGTCCATGACCGTCAGCGGGGGCAAGGCAAACTGGCCGACGGATAACACCTTGTTCAACAGCTCTGGTCCCTTGACGCTGATGAAATTCGCTTTTGACTCGTTTGCCACCGCTTTCGCGAGCAACGTCTTTCCGCACCCCGGAGGGCCCCAGAGTAAGACACCACAAGCGGCTTCGATGCCCACGGCGTTGAATAGCTCCGGTCGTCGAATGGGTTGGACGATCGCCATTTGAAGTTCTTCTCGTATGTCATGCAACGCGCCAATATTGGCCCATGTGACATCTGGGACGGTCGCGAAACCTTCTCGTTTTGAGGACGGTTGGACTTGGGAGAGCGCAGCGCGAAAATCGGAGGAGGTGATGCATAATGGCGCAAGTTGGGACTCTGTCAACGGTGATGGATGGGCGTGCAAGAAATGAGCGATCGAGTTGGTAGAGAGCCCGTGGACAAGCGACGCAAACGGTCGGATTGGGTGTGAAGGCAATGGTATTTCTGTCGTGGGTGTGTGGGGGGTTGCATCGGTCACCATTGGGGTATCACTATCGTTGACTGTCACTTCTTGTAGATCTGGTAAAATCAATGTTCCTTCTGAAAATTCTTTGAATATTCGTTTTACGGCGATGACGCCTGCAGCTCCTGTCAGTGCCGAGAGATCGGCGCCGACATAGCCAGGAGTTGCTTTTGCAAGGGAAGCATAATCAAAATCGCCCTCGAGTCGAAGTTTGGCGCATAGAACACGAAGTATCCTGGGTTTGTCAGTGTTAGGAAGCGCGGTGAGGAGGAGCGGGCAATGGAAAACGGACTTGTTTCTGGCTTCCTCGTCTGGCACGCCCATGCTGATCTCATGGTCGAACCGACCAGCACGACGCAATGCAGCGTCAAGAGAGTCTGGTCGATTTGTAGCTCCGATGACGATCACGGGCTTGTTTTCCGTCTTTTCCCAGGACATATCTTTGAGGCATTTAGCCATATGTATCCGCAATATAATGCCAGTGGACACCCACCATCCATACATGTTAGGAATTGGGCTACAATGCGTCTTTCCATCTCCCGCTGTGCGCTTTCACGCTTTGGAGTGATCGCATCGATTTCATCAATAAATAAAAGACACGGAGCAACGCGCTGCGATTCGCTGTCAGCAAATATCAGCTGGAAACACCTCCCAAGCTCACTTTGGCTTCTTCGAAGGTGTCTCTGAGCGTCTTTTCTGACTCACCTGACATCCCTGACACGATTGACGGTGCTGATATACTGATGAAGGGCACTCCAAGCTCCTACAGATATCACACATCAGCACGCGCATACCCTCCTAAATGATCTCCATTTTATATTTACCCCAGCGATCGCGTTCGCCAGCAGTGTCTTTCCACAGCCAGGTGGCCCATGCAACAACACCCCACGCGGAGGTTGTACCCCGGTATGCAAGTAGATCTCGGGATGACATAGCGGCATAGCGACGAGCTCGAGCACTTTTTCGATGCAGGACTCTACCCCACCGAGGTCGGAGAGGCGTGTCTTGGGTGGTCCGTACGTCTTGAGTGTGCTACTCCCGCCTCCGTTTGCGGTTGTAGAAGTGCGAGGCCGCTTGGTGCCATCGTTATCCCCTGCGCCATGTCGTAGTTTGCGTTTTGAGGCCGGTGGAGGGTTGTCGGGAGGCACAGACGCTGGTTGTGGCTCGACCAGCGGGTGCGTGGATGCAAGTTGTGTGGGCTGCTGTGTTGATAGAACGACGTTGGCGGGTTCGTTCGACTGAGCGGGCTCAGGTGAGGTTACAACGGCGTTGAGATTCAGTTTGGCTTTGCGATGGGCCGACCAGAGACCTTGCATGGATCGGTTGAGTGCATTTGGGCCCTGTCTGTTGTTATGAAAGAAAGTTTAGACAGAAATACGAACATACGTCCATACGAACTTGGACGGGATGATATTGCCTGGACTACTACAACATGGACAAATAATGATCCAACTTCAACTCGTCATGGTCAGTTTTATCTGAACCAAAAAATCTTGTCTTCACCTTGACGCTTGTCAATGGCTGTCTATTACACGACCAACTTAAAAACTGCTCTGCTCCACAGCTGTGCTGTCTTTTATCAACATATATTCTTGTCCACATAAATACCCCGCGACTTGCTCGTTGTCTATCCCACCATCATGGCCTCTCAGTCTCGCCCAGAGCCAATGAATGCGTCTCCGCACCATTCAAAGGTCAAGGTTACCCTCGCTCTATCCGATCCGGTCTACGTCGCCGGCGGACACATCTCTGGAAAGATGGAAGTAGAGAGTCGCGCCGACCTCGACTCTTTGCTAGGCATAGGAGTGATGATGGTCGAACTATACGCTATTCAAGGTAGAGAACCTCCATCAGACGACATACCACTCCTAACGCCGTTCGTTGCCAAGAAATCAACTCTGGAGAACACTCCGCGACCTCTACCTTTATCCATTCTCGCAGACTCTTCCAAGGCCCAGGTCTTCCCCCCTCCAATGCCGTTTACTCTGATTATATCCCTGGGACTGGCGAATTACCACTCCCGGCCCATCACTATGCAGCTCGACGCGGTCAGACGACTTTCTTTTTTCAATTTCCTGTCCCTGTTTCTTCTCCCTCCTCCATTAACTTCGGCCCCGCCACTATCAAGTACGAGATACGGGCAAGCGTGAGCGTCGCATGGAGAGGAGACAAATCGCTTGTCACCGACAAGCGAGAGGTCAAAGTCGTCGAAAGTTGGGATTCACCGAGTGCAACACCGTCACCGCAGGCTGTGGTAATTACCGAAGGAGGCAAGATTTGGGCCCAGGCAACTCTGACAAACGATGTGATCGTAGGCGGAGGAACTGCGTGTATAGATTTGCAATTAAAGAATCACACACAACGTTGGGTATGTGGTTTCCGTGCCCTCCTTTTCTTTTTTTTTTCTGAAATTCTTGACCAGACATCCGGCGTCACAGTTACATTAACGCGAGACCTTCATCTCTCTCAATCATTTCTGACTGGAAAAGCACCCCTTAATGCTTCAGATATCTCCACACATGTTGAATTCCATGACCCGGAATACACTATTCCTCCAGGAATAGAAGGAATCGCCACTCTTGTCATTGATATACCTCGCCATTCGCGCGGTGCTAAAGGAGGATTGCGCACCGATGATAACGGCAAGACCACAGAGGGCTTCTTCGAGGTACGTTCCGCCCTCAAGATAAGAGTTGATATGCCTCCAGGAAGGTGAGCCGTCCGCACTTCTCCTTCACCACTCACCAATCGTCACCAGCGAAGACACTGTTTTGGTTTTACCCGTAGTCATTTATCATTCTCTTGCCATTCCTGAAATCTCAACGGCATCGTCGCCGCATCTCACATCCCCTTATCCATATCCAGCATCTATTTCACCACCGTTGCTGTCACCTTCCCGAGGAGCTGGGTTAGTCCCTGTTTACACCGGGAATCAGATACGCGAATTCGACCACGCGTGGTCATCCCCTCCTATACAATCAGTTTTCAATTACTCCCCAAATCAGCACGACGAGAGAGGGACTTACGACTGGCAAGATATTCCTTGTCCATATGTGACACCTATGCAACATTCAATCTCTGTGGGTCTTCGTCCGCAGGCGCCCTATTACACACCCGGGTTGTCAACATCGTATACGCCTTCACCAAGGTTATTGCCACTATCACCCACCCCCCTGCCTTACCCAAGCTATGCTTATCCCGAAGCACCGATGGAATCATTTGATGATTGTGCAGATCCAAATCATATAGGGGGGGCTGTTGGTTCCCTTACTTCACAGAACACTCATTCAGCTGCGCATCATTGCTTTGTTTTACCCAGCCCCCAATATTCACCTTCTTTTCAGTCACGTGCTCACAATCAACCAGCCACGCAGGGCCACACTCGTCCACCCCCAATTCAAATACCTTCTCTGCCGAATCCTCATGATTCACGGGGGGTTGTTCACTCCCCTCGCCCTGTAGCGTCCCCGAAGCACTCCTTTCATAATTCAGTCCCGAAGAGTGACAACGTATCGGAGCTTGAACGCATGGCAGACGAAGTAACAAAGCAAACTGGTAATTTAAGTTTAGATCTCCCCAAAGGCGATGCGGGCGCAGATGTTCGAGGACCCTACGGCCACACGGCCGATTGGCAACTTGACCTGAACGTGGATAAGACCCTTCCTGCCCCTCCTGCCCCGTCTAGTAAAGATAGGCAACCTTTACCGCAGCATCCGCGTGTGGACGCACTCTTTACCGAGCCAGTCATGCTCCACCGCTCCAATTTTCCTTCCTCGACGGACCATTTACCCCCTACACCGCCGACGCCCCCCATTGCAGCCATCACTCCCATCAAGTTTCCCAAAGCACCAACGGAACTCTCCGGTTTAGGAGCGAACTTGGGAAAGGACGTGCCGCCGGAGAGCGGATTGGATGCGTTGGAGCGTCGGCTCTTGGCTGAGGTCGGTACACGCAAGTTTGATGCAGAACAACGACCACATGTTCGCAGCGTTGTGCAGCCAATCACCATCCCGCCCAGTGGACCGCCACCAGACACAGTCAATGACAGTGCCATTTCAAGCTTGACCCTCGCTGATCGGGACGGATTCTTGAACGTGGTTCCAGAACGGGAGCAGGAGCAGGACCGGGACTCGGACGAACGCACGCAGCACAATGGAAGAGACGGACAGAGCCCAAGCGATGATGACAGGGACGCGCGCACCCAGAGAGGCAAAAGTTCGCGGAAACTCGGAAAGAGCAAGCACAGCGAAGAAGACCTAGAAAGGGCCAGTCGCCGCCGGGAACGTAAAAGGGCGAAGGGTGGTGAAGGGCGTAAACTTCGGAAAGAGGCCAAGGGGCGTGTGGCGGCGTGGTTAGGAGAGATTGACGTCTCCGTGCCTCCTGTGGTGGATGATCCGACGCTGTTTATATCGCCCACTGCGTCGCATTTCGTGCCCATCATGGAGAGCGCGTCGTTCGATCCTGCGCTGGCGGGAACGACGGACGACAACGTGGAAGGGCGTCGTAGGGACGATATCTCGACGACCAAGGACGTGTCTGCATCGCCGAACCCGCGTTCGTCTGGGTTTGTCACTATCTCATCATTGAATGCAACGGGGCCTACGGGTAGCTCCGGTGGCGAACCGTCGTCGTTCAAACCCTCCCCACGCCGATCCTCTCTCAACGACGTCCGTCAGATACCCTCATCCTCACCCAACCGACCGACCGTCTCCCGATCGCCGAGTGCGGAGGTGAAGCGGTCAGAGCCGCCCGAAACGCCACCACAAACCAAAGTCTCTCCAAACCAAGCACCACACCAAGCACTACCCATCCAGCCGAACCGTCTCTTCCCACCACGTCTACCCCGTTTTCCTGCAAAGCCCTTCACTCCTGATCCCGAAGTCCAGTACGACGTACGGTCTGCGCGAGGAGGCAGGGGTGGCAGGGTAACCCAGGTTGCAGCGCTCTGGGCCGCCAAGGCGAACGCCAACGTCAAGGCGGTAGAAACAACGCCCATGCCTGCACCCACGCCCAAGAAACCCAAGCTGGCACCGACACCCGTACCGCGCAAACCCGTGCTCAACGCGCTCAAGCGGAGCCCCGTCTCGCCACGCGCACCGCCCGCTGGCTCCGGTGGCGTTCATGGCGGGGGTGTTCTCAACCGCGTCGGGGAGGCGCGGACGGGCTTGGGGATCGGTGCTGGCTTGGGAACGCGCGATGTGTCCAAGCCGAGCAAGGCGACGACCGTACCGGCCGTGGTGTCTTCGTCGCATGCGGTGCCCATGTTGTCCTCGACGGCCTCGTTGGCGCGTGCCAAGGCGCACGGTCCGGGGCTGGGACTGCCTCAAGTCCGAGCGCTCCCGCCGATGGTTTCGGAGACCATCTCTGATTT
Organism: Xerocomus amazonicus; assembly: GCA_038089295.1. Lineage (NCBI taxonomy): Eukaryota > Fungi > Basidiomycota > Agaricomycetes > Boletales > Boletaceae > Xerocomus > Xerocomus amazonicus. The sequence goes on from JBBPKO010000105.1 coordinate 22,919, forward strand.
GCGGAGTGCGGCCAAGAGCGGTGGGAACGGACAGGGACGGGCCTTGGGCGATCTGGGGTTCGGACAGGCGCGGTTGAGAGATTTAATTAAAAAATATCAAGGGTAAGGGGCCGTCGTCCGTCTTTCCTCTTTTCTCCTTTCTTTCTTTCTTTCTTTCTTCTCTTTCTTTCTTGTTTCCTCTTTGTCATTCTGTATTTCTGGTTACCCCCGTGATGTATCGTGTTGGTTCTCAAAAAGACGTGTTTTTCTTTCTTTTCTTTTTTTTTTTTTCGCCGCGTTGTTCTCCTTATTTACCATTCTCTCTCTCTCTCTCTCTCTCTCGGATGCTTCTCACCTTTTATCCATTTGCATAACATCATGGAAAAATATGTGTTTGTAATCCCTGCAACATAAATAGTGTTGTGGGCAGAATTTCGAGGTGGAGTCTGCCGGCGAAACGGCTGATAACAAGCAATTGATGACATGACAACTTGACCATATGTAACCAACATTGCACAGTTCAACGTAGACTACTGTGACAACATGACACCTTCGGATGGCAGCAGTCTGTGAATATCCTACTGACCGTCCCCCAACTTATCGAGCACGGAGATATTTTCGACCGTCAACTGAGGAAAACGTGTCTGGATGAAACACGTGAGCGACATGTGCGAAAAGATAACCTAAACTGGTAACGAAACGACGCGTGCTGTGTATACTGTATAGATACTTACTTGGACTTGGTCAATAGCTGGAGTAAATATGATCGAATCGATGCTTTCCCGGTTGTTCGTTTTCCACCGTAATGCAGTTCCGTGTCCTTGGTGGGTAACGTTGGGGTCAATGAACGTGATGCTGGTCAAGTTCAAACCGTAAATTGAATAGATACATTGATCCGTTACAGAAATGGTATGGAAATAAGTGAGACCGTGATAGACCGCAAGGACTACAGCACATCAACAACATCAGCAACCATCTCTTGCAACCGAACCCCATCGCGCATCCGTACCATGATCAAATCATCAGCTGCAACACGTCTGTACTCGTTCCGCGACCTTTTCACCAACAACAGCGCCCCAAACCGCTGTTTCAGGCGAGCAACTAATTGCAGCCCCTGTGTCGTGCGATCAGGTCTAGTAGTCCCGCGCGAACGCTCTTTTCCTAGCAACGAACGGATCCAGGGATGAACAAGGTAATATTCATTATCTCCATCTAGCTCGTTTGCTGTCTGTATTTCGACGTCCCCGAGCATGGCAGCTGTTGCACGGTATGCAATGAGTCCTGTCTTTCCATCTGGTCCTGACAAGCAGATAAGTTGTGTGACTTCAAAACGGATGCAAGGAAGTTGGAGTCGTTTCGAGAAGCAAGATGGCAGTGGGAGCTTGCTCAACTGTTCGTATAGTTTTGTTACCGGGGACATGTCGGTGATTGATGAGCGCAAACCCAAAACGACACGATCCAACTCGGACGTCTCCATGTGCGGGACGTGTGGGGGAATGAGTTCATGATAGGCAGCGATCCGCAAAGGAAGGCAGCTGTTGTATTTATTCGCGATTCCGGTCCAGGCGAGTATTGATGCATTCCCAGATCCTGTCAGGACCAACTCTAAAAGTCGTCCAAGTGCAATGGTACCTTCACCATATATGACTGGAATCGATACTCGCAGGACACCAAAGAGTGCATATGCTTCATCTTCAACAAACGTCGAATGTCGTGTCGATACGAGAAAAAGCTTCTCTCGCACTCGGTCAAGGCCAGGTCGAAGCACAGCCGCTTGCTCGGTGGACACCTGCGGAACCTCCATCTGCCTCAGAATCTCCGGTGATTCTTTGTGGTTCCAGGGCTGTTCCAAGCCAAGATATGGCTTCCAGTCGCTCGTGTAGAATCTGACTACCTCAGCTGCTCGATACTCCTGGTACGTCCAGATTCTCGAATTCCAGATGCTTTCCTTCAGCGCGTTCTTGTTTTTATCATCTGACGAGACATCACAAAGCCGGATCAGGGTGAGGGTTGAGTTCCGATACCAGGCGAACATGGACACGAGCGAACGTCGCAATACTACCTGGTTCTCTTTATCGATGCAACAGGTATCACTCCAAGCCCAATGAAACCCGAGCTCTTGAGAGACCGTGCAGAATGTCTGCAGTTTCGCATTTCCAGGTGATATTTTGAGCTCGTAGACCGTGGCATATTGGAAGTCTTGCATCAGAGGTTCAACATCTCCCCAGTTGTGAGAGAACATGACGTATCCGTAGAACTTTCTGACCTCTTCCTCGATCCACGAATCGTCTAGTCGTCTCGTCATAGATGAAACGAGCTGGTTAAATATCGGTTGTTTCTCAAACGCCATGGCGAGCTGTGCCTTGTCGTGTAGACGGCCGGTGGTAGTATCGATAAGTACATCAGGCATGGGGGAGATGGTTCTCTTGACGGTTTTTTGAATCACCGGTCTAGCGTCGACATACCGGGAACGAAGAACTACCGTCCATATTAGAAAACATGACCAGCGGGATCGACGAAACGGCTCACGGGGTGTGACTTTTGAAAGCATTGTATCAAATGCTGCAACCGCTTCTGAATAGCGATTCGCCCCATGTAACGCTTCATGTCTTTGCTCGTAGCCTAGATGGGATGATGGGTCGAGTCTCACCGCCTGTAAATTGTGTTTGTGACATCGTTTACCGCGGCGAGATACAAGAGCATACCTCATCAGCATCCTTCAGTGCATCTTCCCACACCTCCATCATCGCTCGTGTCTTGCTTCGCATGATTAAGATATCCACGCGGTCAGGAGGATCAAGCGACAATATTATTGAGTAGTGTATATCAGCGTCTCTATAGTTTTGAGAGCTCAGCGCAACGTTGGCGAGTATTTTCAATCTTTCCGAGCATCGTCGTTTGAAATCTGCAACAGGTACTCAGTCGATCTAATGACATTGTTACGCGACCACTCACTATGTTCCCATTCTGTTCGCTCCCTTGTCAGATATGTGTTGGCTATGAGCTCGTCTTGCATGTGCCGAAAATGTTCAATTGCTTCAATGATGCGACCGGCATCCACAAGGACGTTACATATCGTGCGGTAAACGTCAAATCTTGGGAGGATGAGCTGAGTAGAAAGAAATAATTTTATCGGCATAACGAACACAATGTCACGTACAACGTACCTTGTTGAAACCTTCTATCGCCTCGTTTATCGATCCATGATGCAGCAGCGTGCTTGCCCACTTGGTTAGCAGAACATCTGGGGTGGACGGGTGGAGGGATAGCGCAAGAGTATAGTCGTCGAGGGCTTCTTCGTATCTCTTAGTTGCCGATGCCTCGTCTCCGGTTGTCTCGAGTGCAATGACACATTTGTTTGTAAATTCTGGGAATACTGGTTGAAGATTCTTTACCGCACAAGGATATTGATGAACACACCAGAGAGCCAGTCCATTATGATCTTGTCAGCTTTCACATCGTCGGGCATGGACTTGGCCCACTCGAGAACAAGGTTTGCGGCATTGATAATGTCGCCTTCCGTATACAATATTTCGCACTGGAGTCTCTGTTGGTAGGCACGGATCATCTGTTGAGAATTGGCGAGTTGAACACGGAGTTGTTGATTGGTTCCCTCGAGATCCACTAATGAATGTGAACGAGCGGGAACCGTAGCAGAAAATATGTCATTAAAGTCATATTGATGATAAGAATAACAGAACAGACTGATAGCACTTTCCTTCCTACGAAGGACCGCACGTAACAAGGAAGCTGGAAGAGTATCCCATAGATTCCATAACGTGATCATCTGCCCTCCACCAACTATGAGGTGGCAGTCTTCTGAGATCTCAAGGGAATCAATAGCATAAGGATGACGAATGAGAGAACCGATTTTTTGGTGGGTAGAAGCATCCCAGAATGAGACAAATGAACCTGCGCTAGCGGCGATAAAGGTGCTGTAGTTTGCTAAAGAGATGCGCCGTGCGCTATCACTGTGAATACGCCATTTGGAGAGGATCGTCCCAGTAGTGACATCAAGTTGGTGGATGTCACCATCCTCAGAAATGGTAAAGAGTTGTTTGCTGTCGCTGGTCCAGGCGGCGGACCAACAACCGACTGAAATATCGACGAGGGTGCGGCCATTTCGGATGTTGTAAACACGAAGAGGGCCATCGTTGCTATACAACAAGCCAGTAGTTAAATAAGAACTGTCGGGCGAAAACTTAACCGTCCCAACACATCCAACGTATTCGAATTCGCGTAATTTTTCACCAGTCGATGACCAAGTACAGGCAAGGTCCCATGATCCAGTTGCGATGGTTGTCGAGTCCGGTGAAATGTCCACCGCATACGTCATATAATCGTGCGCATTGAATTCGGCCACTTTCTTGCGGCTCTTTGCATCCAGCATAGTCACCCGGCCGTCTTCTGTCCCAGCGATGATCCACTTGCCATCTTGCGAGACCGCAATGCCGCAAACGATACTCCCCACATCGATTGGTGTCTCCACTTCGTTGCCATCGTTTACACGCCAGCATCGAATCTTCTCGTCCCAGCCACCGCCAACGATGTGCTCGCCATCAACGAGAAACGCGACTGCATATACATCATGTTCGCAACTGATTTCGATCAGTTTCTGTTCGACGACACACGGGTTTGTTTTCATCTAACTTCGGGGCCCCGTTTGTCACACTCACCGTTGCCACACCTTCCTCTCTCATCACATCGCTTCGCTGACCAGTCCTCGAAGATGGCCCACCTGATTTTCCTCTTCTCATCAATGTCTCCGCGTCATTTTTTTTTTGCATACTCACTTTCATTTGCCTGCTGGGACATGCTTATCTGGGTACTGCGGTGGTAAAAGGGAGAGTGTCCGCAAGAACTTTGCTTGGCACGGCGCGTTCTTAACCCTTCACAATGGCCTCGTGTTCTTGCTGTGCTCACTATCGCGAGAAATGGCTTACTAAACGAGATCTGAATCTCGACATCCATCATCAGTTCTGTATGCCAGGAAGCTGTGAGTTCGCATGACGAGGTCGTCCCGGTACTGTGGTGGTAGTTTAGCAGGGCAGGATGGTTTTTTTTTTCAATCCATGCATGCTCAACGGACGCCACGCTGAAGGTGTTGACGGCTTCGTGGGCAGACAGTCCATTGCGGTACGACATTAGCGAAATGGACGGGTTTACATCGAGTTGAGATGGGGCCAAGTGCAATCAGCCTACTCACTGTCACCCGCCGTCAGCCGCCAGTGGCTCTATGGCACCCATGGCCATGATGGACCTTGCAGCACTCTCGTCTGCTATCCCCAGCCATCCCTCCCTCCAGCACATCTATCTGGACCAACTCCTTTCCTTCTTTGCACTTGTCCTCTCCCTCAGGAACGACATTCTTCTTGCTCAGCCCCACTACCACCCCAGCCACCGTCGCACCACCCATTTTACCATCTTCAGTTCAATACTTCTTATCGTTGTCCACTGGCATTTTACCTGGTACAGTCCATGACTGCTGGAATGTATCCAAGGATGTATTGTGGGCATCTTCTGCCGACGACCCTGGACCAGTCCTTCTCGTACCCCCAGCCATTTTTGATGGCAAGGCTTTGTCCTGTGAGTTGAGTATGTCACTTCTCTTCGAAGGCCCTTGGACATAGGGTGACGCAATTCTTTGCACCAGCCTCTTACACACTTTATCCTTCTAATCAGACTTGTACAACACCAACCTGTGTGTGGACGCTCAAGGGCTTGTGTGTGACGCATGCCGAGCAATGGCAGTGTGTCTTATATACACTGGCACATGGTGTGTTACCCATCTACTATGTACATCTTACTTGTGAAGGTATGTCCTTCGTCATTCCTAATTCTGGTGAATACTACTGGTCCAGTTGCAGCATGCCAGATGAACTACCATTTTAACTACAAGGTTCACCTAGGCTAACACTTCTATCACTGTGACATACCTGACATCCTTTGAGTTGGCGAGCATCAGTTTGTTGAACGCCAGGTAGATGTGGCTTGCATTATGGATGCCTGGTATGTTGATCTATTCTATTTGTCTCCTCCCTTACCAGGTCACCAAATATGGTAGTTGGCCACAGGCCACATCTTGTGTGCACGTCTACAAGGTTCCGAGACATCTGTCTCTAGGAAGCACCGATGGTGGGTACAACGCAAATGACTCTATGAATGAAAGTATATTTGTACCACTACACATTGAATATGATCGACAGAATACATACACAATACAATACATAGAAGAATCTAAGGATGTGCAAATGAGTGTAAAGTAGAACTGGAATTATGTGTGCTGTGTCTCCGGTAGTATAAATCTAGACCATAGACCAGAGTTTGTATGACCATATTCTTTGAAGTGATGGTGAAGGTGCTGGTTTGCAGCATCATTCCAGGTCCGATGGGTTTGTTGGTAAGGTCAAAGGTATGAAAGGGACATGAAGTCACATGACGAAAAGATTTGCAATCCCCAGGCAACAAGTCAGAGGCTGACATTTAAGAAAAAAACCAGCGATCTCTGTAAGATAGAAGTCGGTGGGCTATAGCTTGAATAAGCCCAACTTCAGTAGGATTGGTAAAAGAATCCCCTTTAAGCAGTGAATTTTCGAACCAGCAATGATCAAGGTGACTTTGAGAAGCATTCTCAGAGTCGGTGAAAGGACTCACTTTCCATAAATAGGGAGGTGCTGATTGAGTGATGACGACTCTGAGTCAGTCAATGAGATGACCGAGGGACTACGAGCATGACTGTTTGTATCTTAATCTGAGCTCCCGATACCCCTCCAATCAGGGGACTTCTTCGCTACCACGTTCTTAAATTGTACTACAAGTACGCGGGCCCAGGAGGCCACAGTTTTTCACATCACACACAAGTCGATGATCGCGCGTCCTCGGGACAGCAATCGTATAGCGGACCGGCCCGGAGACCAGATCCGGTGATGGCACACACACACACCCTCCATCGTAGGCGACAGACCCCAAAATTCTCAAACAACGCGTCGCGTTGGGACTTTTGCGAGTACCTACAAAAAACCCCCCCCCCCCCCCCCCGTTCAAAAGCTGTTGAACCGGCTGAAACACTGGGACATGATATATTTCAAGAAAAAAAAAAGAGACATCCGTCCATCCCTCAATTTTGCCCAATACGATTGGAAGCGCGGAAGAACATTAAAGAATACAGAGGGTGTTTCTTTGGAGAAAATCGTATGATGATACGTACACATTCGTGAGGTGGTTCGTACAGAGACAAAACTTGGCAGGCGGTCCGCCGCTTCAGAGCGCGCCCCGTCCCGCAGTCTACGCGCGTCAAGAAAGAAAGAAAAAGAAAGACACCAACGACGCACCTCGATCGGCAACAACAACGTCAACAGAGCCGACACCAAAAACAAGGACGCAGAGACAAAGATCGGTCTACACGAAATGATCAACATCCTGAAAGCGAACGACTGGGAAAAGAAAAAAAAAACTGTTTTTTACCCGTTGGTCGTGTTAGCAGAGACAGTACCTGTCTTGGGTGTCGTCGCGATCTTGATGAGCGGGGCGATGAAGCCGCCGATACGGTTCAGTGCGGAGCAGAGCGCGTCGCCGGTGCCGCGGTGCGGTGCGGGGAACGATTCGGGCGTGTACGCGTAGAGAATGCCATACATCTGTATTTCGGTGCTCAAGTCAGCACCGTGTGGGTATTGTCGGGAGACTCACAGCGTTCCTAGAGGACACGGTCAGGGTGAGCTATTCTGAGAGATTCGAGATGGGAGCATGGTGGAGATCACGTACAACACGAGACTGTTCGCACACGAAAAACCGAGAAGAGACGCTTGTGTGGTGCTTTTGGTAAATAGAAACATGAAGATGGCCGATAGCATCGTAAAAACTGCAAGGGAGTACTTGCGGCCGCCGATTGTGAACTTGCCCACACCACGCGTGAGATCAACAACCCAGCAGGCAATAAGCGAGCCTGGGACGCCGAGGACGGAGACGATGGCATAGTTACGATAGGTCTCACTTAGGCTGCTGGGACCGGTGGATGAACCACGTGCTTCAAGGTAGAGTGTGAGATAGGAGCTATAAAGAGGGTATGCAATCCCGATCAGACTGAGGACAAAAGGTGAATGTGAGTTTTGCTTGTTGAATGTGAGCACTCGCCCCCAAATGAGAATGATGAGCGTCGTGTTAAGTGCCAGTCGGGGTGTGGAGAAGAGTGGTTTGACGTGAGACCTGGAAACTATTATCATGAAAGGTCATTGTAAAATAGACTCCGAGCACGTACAAAGATACGTCTGTGAATGAACGACGCAAGGAATCACCCCAACTCGCTGATACTTGGGATGGTTCCGAAATGTTGCGAAAATTCTCAATCGTGAGCGATATGGTTCGTTTGTTGCGGCGCGCAATATGTTGAAGGACCTGGAGTAGATTAGATAGTCAGTCGACGAAACTAGCACAGCTCCCCTGGCACTACACACCGCGAGCGCTTCTTCGTCGCGCCCATGGGCTATGAGATACTTGGGCGATTCTTGTAAATCAAACACAAAGTAACGCAGGATGAATGTCAAGAGGGTGGCTGCCCCACTATCAACGCATCATGTTCTGTCTCAGATCGAAAGTCAAGTAATCAACACTGACAACGTGATTCTGAAACACGATGAGCAAATGAGGAGGTCGATATCAGGTTTCAACTTACAGGGTATATCTCCAGCCCATGTTCTGGGACCTGGGGCACTCTCCAAAGGGTATCGAGCTACTGCACGAGTAGTTGACTATAAACACCCAGCTAATCAGGGAAGCAACTAGCTGCCCGAATGCCCACCACACCGAAAGCAGAGTGAGAGTCCACTGCATAACGTGTTTGTCAGTAGAATATTAACATGGATGTTGACAGAATACATACTTGGTACGACGCAGGTATAAATTCCAAATAAAGTGCACCTAGAACAGACAGTCGGAAAAAAATATACATGCCTTGAGGATAGGACCACGCATACCATCCACCGGGAGACTTGAAGGAAAGATAAGCATCATTTAGTGCATCAGGAAACATTGCCCACTTTCCACCAACACCGAAGCCCATGCATGCTATCAAGGACGCAAATGCAACAAAATTCAGACCACCAGCAGCGGCAGTTCCGAAGATACCACCAAAAAAGAGGGTGGCCTGTGCCAAGCGCCCAAATTAGAACTGCGCTGTATCAGAAGGAAGAGACTCACGTTGAATGATACCTTTCTTCCAATAATATCAGCCAATACGCCCCAAGTGGTTGCCCCGACAATCATCCCTGCAAACTCGGCTAGAACAGCATACTCAATACGGGACGGATTCAACTCCTCTTCGACTTCCGGAAGTACGACGGCAAGACCCTGAAGCCACAAGTCTATGAAAGGACTTCATGTCAGCAACGTGTGTTCTAGGTGTGAGAACCCGTCTCACTATCTGCTAGCCATCCTAAGCCACTAAGGCAAAAGAGCTGCAACTGATAGGAACCGAATCCAATTCTGGCAAAGGAGTGAACTAATGTCATCACCGGTGGCTACGGGGGTTACCCACTCTTCTTGCATGCACTTGTTGACTAGATTGGGGGACAGCATAAACAAGCGAAGGAGCACGACCGAAGGACTTACTGAGTGCGCATTTGAGCTCGTAGTCTCGCGCGACACCGTTGACGAGCGAGAGATCTGCACCTAACCCACCGTCCTCGCTCGCGGGAATCTTTTTCTCAGATACAACCGGATCCTGTCCAGAGCTCATCTCGTCGTAAACAAGGACTCGGGTCGGGAGAAGAGAATCAAATCAAAAGGGAGATGATGAAGGGGGGGTTCCCACGGAAAACAAGAGTCGCCCAAGCTTTTGTAACCAAGTTGCTGCATTCCCCCAATTGCCGTATAAAAACCCCACATTAGTTCTCCACGGCGGGCGCCAAAGACATGACGGATGATCTGGCGGGTCACGGGTTCCTTCAGGAACGCTCGTATGAGATGCGACGGTAAGGACGTAGAGGTAAGCGTAGATCTAGTATGTGGTCGATCGAAACTAGACATTTAAGGCTTATCAGAGTTTATGTTTATCTATACGTTTCATGACCCGAGTCATTGAAATTCAGATAGATGTGATAAAATAATGGCAGTCGTTTGACGTTTGAGCGTGCACTCAAAGCACTCTTTTATTAGATGGGTGGACAACTTTGTAGCGATAACTAGGTACTAGTCAGCACACTGTGCCATTGCCAACACTCAAACAGGAGATCCGTGGCCGTGGAACCCGAGATCCCTGTCATACACGTCACCAGAAATATGGAAGGATAGACTCCACTGGCAAACCCGGTAGCACGTTTCGATCTCAACTACTCTTGTAATGTCTCAATCTCTCTGGCGCTTTGACCGAGGTATGCCTCATACGAGTCTTGCACATGATATTGTTCTGCACGATATCCCGCATTGAGATTTGCCCCCGGGACAATAACACAGTCAAAGGTGATCATCTCACCTGACGTCTGTGACGCTGCTCTGAAACGTGCTACAACCTGCCTATTGTGTTTAATAGCAGCTAGTTGTACATGTTTGATGGTACCTGTCACGTACATCGTCAGGCTGTTAGACCCGCTGGATGGTCAAGACGGACCTGCAACATGCACGACGTGGGGGATAACTCGCGTGCCATTGATGGATGTGATCAGGGTCACAGCGCCCCATGCAAGGGTATGCTGGTCACGCGCGACGCGGATGATACAGAGTTGGGTGGTCGGAGAAAAGTATTTGACTGCCTTGCGGGTTAGAATAAAACAGCACAGAAACAACAACATACTTGCCCGTCATGGAACTTCCGACAGCACCCCAGCCTGCATCACCAAAATTTAATATGACACTCTGTCGCAGAGCGGCATAGACATGTTTGGCATCGAACGGAGATGGAGTCTGTGGTTTATCGCTCGAGACAGATATGAACTCGACAAGAAGCCATCTGTTCTGAGATCTGTAGTGTAAGTGAGTGAATGCAAACAAACTAGAACTCACTTTGAATCTGACCATGACAAGGATAAAAACCACATCACATTTGCTTATGTCATGTCGCCAGCATGTCTCTCCTCCTCGTTCGCCGAACCGTTCCACGTCCACGCAACGCTGTCAGCGAACTTGCACGCTGCTATGCAACAAGTCCTGCTCGACAGCCCCAACTCAACACACACTTCAAAATTACCCTTCGTCGTTCTGCCATCGCCCTCGGCGACCGCAAAAAAGAGACGCTGACCGCGCTCGGCCTACACAGGCGCATGCAGACGGTCTACCACGAGCATACCCCCGAAGCTGCTGGAAAAATACTCAAAGTAAAAGAGCTCGTCGAGGTGGAAAACGTTCCTGGAAGTGCCGTGCGCACGCAGTCAGAGCAGCGGTGGGAGCGGAGAGCACCTCGAGGGTACTCGATCGGTGGCTCGCGGCTGGGAGGGTTGCCATAACCGCTGGGTCGTCATCTTATGGGGTATGATCTTGTTTCCACATACGTCTCGTTCGTTCACTGTTCAATCACGCATAGAGACCGTTTTCCGTAGATTTATTTTCGTTGTGCAAGTGTAAGTTGCACAGATGCGCTGTTTTCCCCATCTTCCGAAACACAGTATGATTGACTGTTGTTACAGCTCGCGTCAATGTATGTTCACAGTACGTGGCCTTGTCCAACGACAGCTGGATCGTCCCGTTAGTACGCGGGTAATAATGAACGAACATTAATACAAACACATCGAGAAACCATGGAAGGGAAGAACATAAGGACGGAAATAATTCGTCCTTGATTTGATGAACCAGGTCCGCCATGGACAGGTAGCGAGCACCGAGACCCTGTCTACCGAGACCAGGGATTATGATATTCCGGCTCCTTTCTCTTCCTATATCAGTCTCATTGGCATTGACGCGTAATGCGTGTCTCCTGCCTGTTCCAGGGGAAGGTCGGATGCGATGAGTGGACGGACACATAGTCTATTGCTTAACCAGTTGTCAGGTATGTATCTCATCTGAATCTTTTTTACGACTTCCAATTTCCGATACGGACATCAATCTCAAAGCAGCGGGAATTCAGTCCCTCATTATAAAATGAGATACTAGTGTTGATTAGCACTGAGGCGTGGTTCGATTGCTTTGTTATCGTCCCTCTGAAAATACTCCCTTCCTTTAGACATGAAGCAACCAGGATAACATTGGATTAATATATACTATACACATTTTTTCAAAAACACGTTCACAATCTCAACGATCAATGAGCAAGGCAGTCTACCAGACAAAAGGAAGGATTCTCGCAGGGACTTCCTTCATATACTGTAGATAATCCTCCCGAACGACATCGTCATTCAGAATAATGCTCTCCTGCGGGTTACACCGACATTCAGCTGCGAGTTGGGAATCAAACAAAAATGACATACCTCGATTGGCATTTTGACTGCAAACGCAGATGCTGTAATACCAAGGGATACAAGAGGTATGTAGGACCAGAACATGACAGACCACAAGACCTCTTGTAAGAGGACTGAACTGTCGCATGCCCATTTGTGTCGGAAAATGTGTGTTTGCCGCTAAAAGTAGCTCACCTGTACCCTGGGTGGCGAACCCACGCATATGGACCTGTCTTGACAACTCTAGACTTTTCGCGACGCTATCATGAAATGTGAGAACGAACGAGATGATAGGATAGTCAATGTCATGCCTACCCCAATGAAATGCCACTGATCCCCTAAATGTTTGAAGACACTGTCCATAAGGTGCTTCAGGGCAAAACTGGCAATGCAAGCCATCACCCTCGAAGTGGTTCCCCAGGTCGAGTCCTTCAACTCGGCTGAAAAAGCCCATCTTGCGATCCACCCTGGCTCCCGAAATCCATTGAGTGCCACCGCGCCAACATAGACAAGGGGCGGAATGAAGGTGGCAAGTCCGTGGATAGGGGTGATAATTCGACCTAGGACCGTGGATGGCATGGATTCCGGTCTAATCTGGCCAGCTTTGGCCTCGGAGGTGGTGGAAATTGGCTTGGTTACAGCGACGGCGTGTCGGAAGAAGTCCACAGTGCTCAAAGTGACGAACACTTCGAGCCACTGAGGGGGAGAAAGGGGGAGTTTGAGGCCAGCAATGTACATGATATGAGATATGAGCTAATTCACGACGACTGGTGAATGATTTATACGTTTGAATAGACATCTGGTGCGGTACTCACCGTGCTAGTGTAACTGACTGGGTCGTAGTCCACTTTCTAGTCAGCGTCAGCGCGAGTCTGGTTTATATCATCACCGCTGACCGCTGACAGAATAACTGTATCTGTATCATTATTATAGCCACTTGATTGATCTCGTTCTTCTCAAGCCAGCACTCTTAAAAACGAATTATATCCGACTTGACATGAGAATCTCGCTAGACTTCCCGGCCGATGTGATACTGGGAGTCTGATTACTACAGATATCGGCTTTGATATTCGCAGCCCAATGTCATTTTTTTTCTGTTCCCTCGTCAGCCCATCTCCATGGCTGTATTGTCCGAGAAAATGGCCGCAGCCTTGAGCTCGCGAGACCGTCGTCTCATCCGTCGTCGTCTCCCAGAACCCCCATCGCACTCACTCAGAGAGATCGATTTCACATCCAATGACTATCTCTCACTCTCCACTTCCCAAACGTTGAGGAAGGCGGTGCTCTCTGCCCTTGCTGCATCTCCAAAAATCCTTGGATCGGGTGGTTCGCGTTTACTTGTCCCTGCCCAACCCCACGTCGAGCTCGAGTCCCGTCTCCATCGGTTTTTCGGCGCCGAAGCCGCCCTCCTCTTCAATTCCGGTTTCGATGCGAACGTCGGTTTTTTTTCTGCAGTACCACAGCCCGGAGACGTTGTTCTGTACGACGCACATATTCATGCCTCCGTGCACGATGGCACCCGTCTCTCCAGACTCACTCCAGATTCGCTCTTCTCCTTTCAGCACAACTCTGTCTCTGATCTACGTCTTATACTCTCCAGGCTCGTCGATAATCGCGAGGGTTTGAAAGAAGGCAAGGTGAATGTGTTTGTCGCTGTTGAGAGTCTGTATAGCATGGACGGCACCATTGCTCCTCTCACGCACATCGTGGAATCGGTAGAAGAGATGTTACCGATGGGGAACGGTTACATCATCGTCGACGAGGCACATGCCACCGGGATTTATGGACCCAATGGACGTGGACTCGTCGTTGACCTCGGATTGGAAGAGAGAGTATTCGCCAGGCTCCACACGTTTGGCAAGGCGTTGGCTGCTTCGGGAGGTGGGCGAGCTCTTTCGTCTTCTTTTGTCAATCGTGCGGGTTTTGACAGCTTGGATAATAGCCGTCCTTTTGACAACAAAACTCGTTAAAGATTATCTACTCAATTATGCCAGAAGCCTCATATATACCACGACGTTGTCGTTCGCGAACATCGTCGCCGTCAACTGCTCGTTTGACTTGCTCGAGGACGGTACAGCGCAAACGGTCCGTCGTCTTTTTCACCAAACTTTTTGACGACTCACGCTGTCCGTCGATAGCTCTCCACGCAGTTACTCGCCCTTTCCACATATTTCGTAGACCTTCTTCGCGCAGAACTGGACAAGTACCCCTCATGGCTACTCTGTCTCCCCGACCATCTCGCACCTGAGATCTCCCCTCAAGGAGAAACGCCACCGCCACGATCGGTCTCTCCATGGGAGACCGATCCGCACGACGAACGAATCCACACACACCCCGGAGGCACACACGAGACCAACACCGCCCGCCGGCCGCGTCGATCCTACCCGACGCCGATCATACCGGTCCTCACACCCGAACCCCGCGCGCTGTCCTCCTTTCTCCTCGCCTACGCCGCGTCGACGCCCGCTGCGTCCTCGGCCGTCGTACCCGACCTGCCCGCGTCTACGCCCCCATCCGGACCCCCGGGGCTCGTGTTACGCACCAAGCCCATCTACCCGCCCACCGTTCCCAAAGGCACTGCCCGCGTCCGGGTTTGTCTTCATGCCGCACACACGCGGGAGGACGTCGCGCTGCTCGTGAGCGGGATCGTCGCCTGGGCCGAGACGCGCATGGGGGAAGAACGGGCGTGTGTAGATCGACAGGAGACATTAGCGAGGGAGGCGGGCGTGGAGACGTGGATGACGGCCAAGCTGTGACTCGGGGACCGGTACACCTGCCTGCCTCTCTCTCTCTCTCTCTCTCTCTCTCTCTCTCTCTCGGGGGACATGCTTGTTTCTTTGTTGTCGTTCCTTGGCAGTTTTTTTTTTTTTTTTTTTTGCCTGGTCGTTTTTTCTGCGTGCGGGCCGCGCGCGTTGGTTTTTTGGGGGCCTCTTTGGCGTGTTGGGTTGGGGATACCTCCCTCGTGACTTCCGGGCGTTGAGCTCGCCTCTCTCACACACGTTTTTATTGAAAACGAAAAAAAAATAAAAATAGAGAGACAGGTATTCATGGACGAGAGATAAAAAGGTGTCTCATGTATAGATTAAAAAAAAAAAAAAAATTCCTGTCGTACGTTTTACTCTGTCCCCGTTAGAGCCATCCCACATAGAAGCCCAGTTTGAATTGCCTTGTCAGCGCTGCGTCGCAGAGTGACGTCGGGAACCAACCGCGAGTGGGTGCATGACAGGCGTTCGCGAGGCGGGCTCGTTCAGATTGTTCAAGTCATACGCTCACCTCAACTACTGGCAGTCATTCGTCCAAGCACGATGGGTGCCGGACAGCTTACTCTTCGGGACCGCTCGAGAAGCGGGTATCGAATCTATCGAACGTCGAGAACCGTGTTCAACGCACAACGACCAACGCGCTCCACGTTTGTTTCCTTTTTTTTTTACGACGTAACTAAACCCCATCCTCTGTCCGAGTCCTATGTCGTTACTCCCAGCTTACAACGCAACGTCGCCTGCGCGACGAATACCCCCGTCCATCGATCACATCGTCAACATCGGCGGAAAATCCCACGTCGCATTTCTTCCTCCCTAATCGGTCCCGGGGTTGGTCAGACCTGGCGACCGGCGAAAACGACATGAGACGCGATCTGCGCAACGCACCGATATTCAAACATGACCTGTACCCCCACGAACAGACATGCACACGCGCCGAGCAAGAACCAAACACCTGTCCGACCAAAAAAAAGAAAAAACAGAACAAAACACGCATGAAACAATGATGTACGAAAACGTGAGTTTTTTTTCCACCCAATGACCCCGTCGAGGGTCTGGTTGAGCAAACGTTACCTTGGAGGTTACTCGTGATTTCATGCACCATGTAAACCATGCCGTCCGTCCCGATGACGAAGCCGACCAGGTTTGCAGCGATCATCGTGAAGACGTTGAGCACGCCGCCACACGCACAAATGTGCCGATACCAGCCATGTCGTCCATACTACAACGAGCAGTCGTGTCTGTTCTGGACAGGTCTGTTGAAAGAGGCAGACGTACCTTTGACTGAGGGAGTAGCGTCGTCGCGAGCAATTCGGGGAGAATGAACAAGCTGACGAGCCATCCCCATGCAAGCAAGCGGAACGATAGATCGTGCCACAGAGCGACAAATGTGAATATGAGGACCGTGGTGACGGCGACGTTTTTAGTGCCTCCAAGCGGTATGTAGATGTATCTACCACGTATCAGCGAACGCCGAACTCGAGATCGGAAATCTGGTTACCGCACTATCCATAGATTGTACGAGCGATGCCAACTTCGCCAGAATCCGAGTGTGGAATAGTTGTTTGCCACGCATCGGACCATATTCTCAGGCGGGTCGATCCCGCTAGCTAGTGACCAAAGCCGGAAGAATCGCCATGGAATAAGAAGCTAAATGGCTGTAATTAAAACGAAAAACAAAACGGAGCCATCAAGAAGACGTACTTTCAGCCAGACAATAATGAGGTTCCAAAAGCCAATCATACTCAATTCCAGAGGTGTATCACCTTGCCAAGCCTTTGTATCCTTGATTGCAACTACATATATATAATGAAGAAGGAATTCCATGGTCAGTAAACTGATGAGGAACCGTATCAGATAGCCAGCAAAAGTTTTTGGCTGGATATCAACCGGTCGACGTAGCTAGAAACGTTTCAATCAAGATGGTCGGCCAAGAGGAAAAAGATGGGACCTGCCACATGAAGTTGTTGAACGTCAGAATCGGGCCAGCAATGTATAGCGGGGGGAATAACACGTAAGCCAGATAGTTCGCATAGGTATACTGTTCAGGGGGGTGGGGGATATTGCATCGTTGCTTTTCGGTGAGTGGTGTGTCTGACTGTAGTTAGACTAGTAAGAGTTTACGCAGACTGGTAGACCAGTACAGACCTCCATCGGGTGAGGAAGGGTGCATGCCCAATAATAATCCATATTGAATGACACCAACCTCAACATCGTGATGTTGAAGCTAATATGCCACCGGGGGTAGAGTCCTTTGAATGCATCCTGAGAGCAAATCAAATCCCACAACACCCCAAAAGGGGCTCACTTACCAGTGGGGCTAAGCTGGGGTGCAGACTCGCAAAGAGGTACCCTTCATTCCATTCGTTCGCAAACAGAAGGAGGCAGTTGAAAATCCAAGTGGTGATTGGACCAGCTCGTGATCCAGCGAGAAATTTTCCAAGGTGATAATTGGCAGTCAAGATGACCAATATCTTTAAAATGCTCGTCCCATGCAGTCCGAGAAGGTATAACATGGCAAAGAGATTAATAAAAGGGACGATAAAGGTTTTGTCAGTTGGTGTCCCTGAAACTGAACGATTTGCGCAGCGAGTATATATCGATTTGAGCGCAATGTATACGAGGACCAGAAAGCCTAGCGCAGGTATGTTGCTTCGAAAAGCGCGATATTGAACATCGCTATTGTCCTAGGTGATGGTTGCCCCGCACCATCCGGTCTCATTGGATAGAAATACTTACAACTTGGCGACCGAACAACCATCCCGGACTTAACTTGCGTTGAAAATACATGTAGTTGACATGCGTGGCTATGAATGGTTTACAATAAACGTGAATGGTGGGGGAGAGCAATTGACGCACATGAACTCAAGTTGACTGGTACCCATATCATGTAAGGGACGACTGTTGCAAACACCAGATAGTAGAAGAAAAACTCGGGAGTTCTCCATCGTGATGGTGGTCGTGGTGTATCATTCCGTTGAGGTCTGCTAGATTCGGGTATCTCGACTGTCAAGGCAGTCAGTCCGCGATGATCCTTTATGTTTTTGGTGTCTTCTTCGAACTCAAAAAAAGATGGGCGAGTTGGGGTAGAATGAAGGTCTGTTGGCATGTCCAGAACAACAGACATATAGTGTAGTCGGATTCAAGAACGAGTTGGTACCTAGCAGTATGTGTGAATTTTATTCCCATTTTGGTTCTGCCCACTTACCGCAGTGTTCACTTGCCACCTTCCATTCGGTTGCCCAGCTGCACCTACTATCAACCGTCTTGCTACACCATTAGTCAGTTTGAGAGCGGCGCACTTCAGCAGGCAACTAATTCGATGCTCGGTCGTGCAGTGGACGATGCCTCTACGGGCTCCGATTCTGATTACTCCAAGTAGGCATCCCCCTCGTTGACCCGGTCAGACAGAGCGCTCACACGATCGTCTAGTTCGGTGAGGCACCTCGTATTTCATCTGAACCCAATCTGACTGGACTATGTGACAGTGGATATCCTGGTTTCTTTCGTCCAAGGGCAACGAGTATTTTTGTGAAGTCGAGGAAGACTATATCTTGGACAGGTTTAATTTGACGGGCCTCAACAACGAAGTTTCCAACTACGCACAGGCCCTTGATCTAATAACGGACAGTCTTGGTTTGTCGCCAAACGTTTGCACTGGACAAGTAGTTTATCATGTTCTGCAGATGACGACATCCAGGATGAGCTTCGGGGCGCATTAGATGTACAAGCTCGCCTATTGTATGGTCTTATCCACGCTCGGTGGATCGTCACCGCACGCGGTCTCGCAAAAATGGTGTGTGTTTTATTCTTGCGAGATACATCCGCTCATACCTTCCAGCTCGAAAAATTCAAAAGGGTAGATTTTGGTCGATGTCCTAGAGTCCTGTGTCAATCTCAACCTCTCCTTCCTGTTGGTCTAAGCGATATTCCTTACGAAAAATCAGTCAAGCTTTACTGTGGTCGTTGTGAAGACGTCTACTCCCCAAAATCTTCGCGGCACGGATCGATCGATGGTGCTTATTTTGGCACTTCGTTCCCACATCTACTTTTCATGGTCTACCCCCATCTTATTCCCCCAAAGGCTGGTCCCCTTGAACCCGCACAAGCACCCCGGGCTAGCGAGGTTGAGGCAAACAAGAGGAACAGACGCACGAGAGAGGAGCCAGAGGTGGCCGAAGTCGTCAGTGAACCGGTTAGCACGGCCAGCGTCGCCTTAAAGGCAGACAGATATCGGCCTCGGATTTATGGGTTCCAACTGCACGAGATCGCGAAACTCCAGAGGTGGCAAGAGGCAGTGAGGGATAGGCAAGTGAACGAAACTGATTGCAGAGAAACGGCTGTTTTTTCTAATTGTAATGACTAGACAAGTTTCCAGGCTTGAGGCGTTGGAAGATCTCTCCTAATCTATTATACTCTCGTCTGGCCTCCGTGTGTATCCCCGCTTTCAATACCTTGCTCCTTGATCGATCACTGTTACCCAAGTTTGACCGTTTATTGAAGCATGGGTATCCCATCCCCTGTTCCAAAAATGGAGCAATGAAGGAGTAATAACTTCCACGTTTAAGATCGGGTACTGCTGAGGTCTGTTTATTTTGGGCTCCTTGCGATGGTTGCAACCGTAAAGCGTCGTTGCTAGGGCTTCGGGTATCCTGAGGGAAATTGTAGTATTTACTTACAATCCAGACGCTTAGTGTTTCCATTTGATACTATAACTCATCACCTGGGCGAATTGATTTCGCATGGCTTGCTCTCTGAGTTTCTGCGCCGCATAGTATTTATATTTCTCCCTACGCATATCAGTACCTACATCATGTCCTCTAGTGCTCTACCCACCATATCACTTTACCCCTGGTGGTATTTTCCAACGTTGGACGTGGACCTTTGGCAACCGAAAGTAGAAGCCCCACATACACTCCCACCTTGACAGCGATGAAAGACATCAAAGTTGGGAGCGATTGAACGGCAAGAAAAGTTGCAGTGCAAAATAAGTGATCATATCATGCCAAGCTGTCATTGTTATTACCAACCGTGCTTCCATCTATTCGGTCTAGTCTCAGAATGACTTGGGTTAAACCTGGCATGCCACATCGGACATTGTGCCACACATAGCGTGTAAGCAACGCTGACCGAGTCCTTTGCTACTTCGGTGATCAAGCCGAGTACTGCTCTAATGATTATTATGCACAGCTTCGGAGATTGCCCGACAGGATCGGGTCCCATCTTTTCGTTCCAAGGTGTTCCGCTTTCAATGGATCACTCAGACTTTGGTCCGAATAACCACATTTACTGGCAATACCCGCACTTTCTTGCAGCCGTGACGCACAGTACTGTAGGCATGAGATTGTACTCCGACAAATGTACAGCCTACCATCATGGTCCATCTGATGATGAAGATGGCTCTTACCATCAGAATCCGTGTTCGAAGTTGATCGGGGAGACGGGGGTAGCTATCGGAAGGATCTGGGGTACTTATATTCCCGAGGAAAAAAAAAGAAAAAAGAAAAAAGAAAAAGAAAAAGGTGAATTGCCTACGTTCAGCGGCAAAACGCACTCGAGTTCCACTGGGAGTGACTTCAGGATTGGCCACTGCTTGACTTGAACCATAAAGTCGCTAGATCACTGCGCAGCAGTGGAATACCGCACTGGAAATACTCCTCCTGATTGATACACGAAGATATGTATAGTAGATGGTGATGGTATGCTTTTCCACGCTGGCACTGCAGAAATCACACACAGCCCTGACAAACATTTCTGATATCTTATTAGATATCCGCTCTCTATGTGGTAACTAATAGTTTATATACACTGTCTATTCCGCAGCATGATGCCCCAGCATTGCGCCTCAAGCACTTCAGCCCTCGCAAGCTTTACATTTATTTCTTTACGTTGATAAAATGTCTCAAGTGTTCGACGTCATCTTTGCCGGAGGCAAGTCTGTTTGTGCTCTTTCTATTGGTAGTAATGTGTGCTGATATGGGACAGGCGGAACCGCTGCGTGTGTCGTCGCAGGCAGATTGGCTACTGCCGACCCTTCACTCAAGATACTAATCCTTGAGAGTGGCCAGCACTCTCGCGATGTCCCTCAGCATGTACAACCTTACAGATTCGTTGAGCACCTTGCCCCGCCCAGTACAACCGTCTCCCGCTACACTAGCAAACCAAGCACGTATCTAAATGGGCGTAGTGCCGTCATTTCATGCGGTCGTAGCGTAGGTGGCGGCTCCGTCGTTAACTGTGAGTTCGATGCCGCACGACGTCAACCCGACGTCCTCACGTCGTTTTTTTTTGCGTCTTTGCTCTTGTTTTATAGTCATGTTCTATGTCAGGGGTGCTGCCTCGGATTATGATGACTGGGCCACACTCGGTAACAAAGGGTGGAGTTTCGACGAACTACTCCCTCTGTTCCAAAAGGTGAAGTCGGTTGAAGTAGTCATTGGTGGTGGTTTATAAATACACTCATAGCTCGAGACGTTCAATCCCGTACCCGATATGTCAAAGACACACGGTTACTCGGGACCAATCCAAATATCCACGGGTGGTGTCAAATTCGGTATCACTGGGGAATTGCTGAGCGTCGCGAGGGCGTACGATCCCGATCGTCCTCAGGTCGATGATAATAACGACTTTGTAACCGGAAATGCGTACAGTGTGAGTGTTTCGAATGAACAAATAG
Organism: Xerocomus amazonicus; assembly: GCA_038089295.1. Lineage (NCBI taxonomy): Eukaryota > Fungi > Basidiomycota > Agaricomycetes > Boletales > Boletaceae > Xerocomus > Xerocomus amazonicus. Next base: position 44,692 of record JBBPKO010000105.1, read on the forward strand.
GCGGACTCACTCAGTTTGTTACACTAGCCAGCCTATCAGTAAGTGCTCGTCCGTGTTAATCCATCTTCACAATCTGACTCTTGAAAAAATAGTTACATAGACCCTGTTACTGGAAAGCGCTCTGACGCTGCTTCCAGATACTTGTACCAACATTCGGACAATCAGAACTTGACTATCGAAGTCGGCAAACGCGTCAAACGTGTCCTCATAGAGTGCGTCGTATTGAAAGTGATGAATGCGATTGACTCATGCCAATAATAGGAATGGACGTGCTGTTGGCGTCGAGTACACCACCGGCGCGAATAGCGAGCTCGTTACTGTGAGGGCAAGTAAACTGGTCGTTCTTTCCGCCGGCGCGTTCGGTTCCCCGGCGATTTTAGAGAGATCTGGGATTGGTTCTCGATATGTGCTCGCAAAGAACAACATCCCTGTGCAGGTAGACTTACCTGGCGTTGGTGCAAATTTTCAAGGTGGGTAGCGATGTTGGGGCGCTGCCGTTCATGGGGATATATTCGAACTTTTAGATCATCCCAATGCTTCTCCTGCATACTATGCATCGGACGATGCTGAAACGATGAACGAAATTTGGGATGACCCACAAGTGGCGAGTGGTGAGTGGTTTATATCCCACCGCCCCCCAAATTGTGCAACACCAACACGATGCAACCATTAGCTCAGTTAAAAGAATGGGAAGAAACAGGAAAGGGGAAGATTGCCCATACGTACGTCGCCCTGTGTTGCCTGCGTCACAATAACTCATCCGCATGCGTTCTTGCTTCAGTGGGATCGCGGCTATTTTGAAATTGCGGCCCACCGAAGTACAATTGTCATCTGCCGGACCCGCATTACAAAGCAGATGGGAGACATTCTTTAAGCAAAGCTCCGACAAGGCCATGGCCATTGTCGCTCTGTTTGCAGGGTATGTAATCCCTGGTTTGCGCGATTTTGGAGTCATACACCACTGATTCTCTCTTACCAGCATGCGATTGTCTCGTTCAGCGCTATCCAATCGGAGGTATCTCCGTACGACCTATTATGTTGTAAGGAATCACAGAACCTCTACCTCTATCTCCCCTTCTGACATGTCGAATGTCAGCCATACCCTGAATCGATCGGCAGTTTTCACATCACCTCTGGAGATGATTTGGATTCTCCACCAGACTTTGATGCTAGTTTTCTTACCAAGTAAGTCTTGTACATTCTCTATGTTTGGTCCTGTATCCATACTACCGATCTCCAGAGAAGGCGATACTGAGCAGCTCACGCTGGTGTATAAATTCACACGTGAACTTATCAGGCGTATGCCCGCGTATAGGGGTGAGGTAGCTGCCTTTCATCCCAAGTTTCCCTCTGGTAGTCCTGCGGAGTGTAAAGAAAGGGATGTCCCAGTCGCTACAGACGCCCCGGATATCGTGTACTCTGCTGCAGATGATGAAGCTATCGTCAATTTCCATCGTAACACAGGTGAGTCGGTTTTATCAGTTGCCACACTTCCGATGCGTTTGCTGAGCTATTCCTCTGCACGACGGTTATAGTTTCGTCGACCTTTCACCCGGTCAGCTTTAGTCCCGGGTCCTTTCATTCTCAACGTCATTGACAGATGATTTAATCTAGCTTGGGACATGCGCTATGAAACCTCGCAGCCAAGGTGGCGTAGTTGACGCGAGGTTGGATGTGTATGGAGTACAAGGTCTCAAGGTCGCAGGTTGGCACCGGTGTCAGTTTCGCATGCTTTGATCTGATTTTATGCTCACCAGATCTGTCTATATGCCCTACAATCGTTGGAAACGTATGTCGCACACGTCTGCACGACGCCTCGTTACTTGTGAAGCGAGGTTGCTAATGATTTGTTCGCTGTCTTGTTAGAACACGTACTCGACCGCATTATTAATTGGGGAGAAGGCGGCGGCGATTATCGCGGAGGATCTGGGGCATAAAGCTGTGTAGGACGTTTCAGAGGGGGTGGACTGGCTGCGAGACCAGCTTGGTATGTAGGATGGTTGTTCTTGTGAGACTGCCGTGTACGTATTTTGATGTAATGAAATGCTTGAATTCTTGGTCGATTGATAGCATCATTCGTTTTCCTTCAAGCGCCCACTCTTGAGCTGAGTTACCACTATTTGAGCTGAGTTACCACTACTTGGGCTCAAACGTACAACTGGAGTCAGTTTGACTTGTGTGACGGACTACTGGTTGTTTTGAACCTCGAAGAAACGGCGGTTATACTGACATTTTCATTAAAAGTTGCTTTCAACCTGAGATCCTGGTTTCATTCTCTCGACTGAACCAACTGTGAGCGTTCGTGTTCCCCATGGCGGAATTCAATACGTTTTCTTTGGTCACTTTTTCCAATCTGATAGATGTGGTACGTCTGCGCCCCAACTACGAAGTGACTTCATTGAATGGGGTGTAGATGAAGTGACGTGGAAATTGACATCAGACCTGACATGAGAATGCCCCATGGCCTGGTGGCGGAGGTGTTTCATCTCACAGGTGCTCATGAGTCACTCCATGCTTCAGTAACCTGAAATAACATAGCGAGTTTCCAGGTTTTCGGATAGGCTGCTCCCAACTCTAGCGTACCCTCTAAAAGTGCCAGTGCCTCTCGACGAACAAAAGGGAGGTCCAATGTTGGGTAAACCAGACGGATACATGGCAATGATAGGCACAACTCGGTCGAATCACTGGTGAAGACTCGCTTGGAGGGCTCAGATTCCCAAACATTGTGAAGTGTCTGCCAGCGTGGTCGGTGGAAATAGATGAATGTGACACGTAGTCCTACTAGTGACACGCGATGCGGCTCCAACTCGCTTCCTACTGTCAATTCAGTACGAGTGACGAACCACCCTCTCAAACTCCGGACAAGTACAATACGCCAGCAAAGCAGCACCCTATCCGGGTGAGTTGGTGAATGGCGGAACGTGTATTAAAGGCTTGTTCCAAGCCTCAGGTTGCCCAGCGCGGCCGCTCCTAGTTGCAGTGCATCTTACATTCTTCTCATTCCTTGCCGGATTATGTCCCAACCATTTGACATCATCTTTGCCGGAGGCAAGTTGATGCAGTCCTGCAAGCCTCACTACTCATCTCAGGACAGGTGGAACAACTGCTTGTGTTATCGCTGGCAGATTAACCGCCATGGACCCCTCGCTCAGGATCCTCGTCCTCGAGAGTGGTCAGCACTCTCGTGATGTCCCCTATCACGTTCAACCCTGCAGATACGTTGAACATCCCATCCCGGGTAGTACGACACTTTCCTACTACGCTGGGAAACCTAGAAAAAGCCTCAATGGATGTTCCGTTGCCGTTGCATGTGGTCGAAGCGTGGGCGGTGGGTCCACAGTGAACGGTGAGTGCCCAATAGCAGATTGCTCACCCAGTTTTCGTTCACCTGTTGTGACTCATCATTCATATCATTCTTGATATCAATATAGCTATGATGTACGTACGCGGCGCTGCGTCGGACTATGATGATTGGGCTGCACTCGGAAATGAAGGATGGGGCTTCAATCAAGTACTTCCTTTCATTAAAAAGGTAAACATGTCCGTCTTGCAATAACCTGGCATGACTAATCAGCAACTGTGAAGCTCGAAACTTTCAATCCTGTGTCTGAAAGGTCAACCACACATGGATACTCGGGCCCGGTTCAAATATCATTCGGTGGTGCGATGTTCGATGTCGGTCGTCAATTCCTCAGCGTGGCGAGAAAGTACGACCCGGATCGCCCGCAGGTTTATGATAATAACGACTTTGTGACCTCGAACGCGTACAGCGTGAGTGTTTTCAGACAGGCGATATGCAATCATCCTCACTTGTCATTTCGCCGCAGCTAGCTTATCAGTAAGCGTACATGGAAGACAAAGTATTCACATTGTTGATCCTTTATTGCGCGTAGATATGTCGACCCGATTACTGGAAAGCGCTCCGATGCTGCTTCTCGATACTTGTATCCGCGTTCAGGCAATCCAAATCTAGTAATCATGGTCGGGAAACGCGTCAAACGCGTCATTATCGAGTAGGTGAATGGAAAGAGACAGGTCACGTACTCATTTCGATGATAGGAATGGACGCGCTGTCGGCGTCGAGTACGTGATGAATGCGAAATCGTCGTGCGGGACCAGCGTCGACCCGGTTACGGTGATGGCTCGTAAACTGGTTGTGGTGTCTGCTGGTGCGTTTGGCTCCCCGGCGATTTTAGAGAGGTCTGGGATCGGTTCGCGCTTTGTGCTGGAGAAGAACGGTATCCGCACCCGTGTTGACCTGCCTGGTGTTGGTGAAAATTATAGGGGTAAGTCCGGCATGCTAAGAGAGTGATTCGCCTCCAGAAGCAATACATGAACTATTTCAGACCACCTGCTTGCTTCTCCGGGATTCTATGTGTCTGATGAAACAGAAACGATGGACGACGTCTGGAACGACCAAGAAACGATGAATGGTGAGCGGTCCAAATTTGTCATACATGATCCTGTGATCGAAGAATATGATTGTCAGCCGAACTCAGAGCATGGGAGAAAGATGGGTCAGGAAAAATCTCACACAAGTGGGTCTCCGTGTTTCGATTTCACACTGTCTGATGTAATTGAATTCATTCACCTGCTTGGTTTCCGTTCAGTGGTATTGCAGCCATTGTGAAGCTGCGTCCAACAGAAGCGCAGTTACTATCCGCTGGTCCCGCATTACGACAGAGATGGGAGACATTCTTTAAGCACGATCCTGATAAGCCTATGGCCCTTTTAATCCCGTTTGCTGGGTATGGTGCGATCATATCCTATGTTTCCGAAAGACTCACTGTCATCTTCCTTCGTCAGCTTTCCACTTCGTTACCTAGCGCCACCTAATCGGAAAACTTTGGGAGCGCTCTACATCACGGTAGGGAAACACAGAATCCTTGCTCTCATCCTAACTTACCAGAAACAAGTTGTACCCGAGCTCGATCGGTAGTGTTCATATCACATCTGGGGAGAATTTAGACTCTCCTCTCGATTTTGACACCGCCTTTCTCACCAAGTGCGTCGACTGTTTCCTCTGTATCTTATCTCATCGTGAAATAACTGGCCACCAGTGAGGACGACATCGCACAGCTCACGCTGTTGTACAAGTTCACGCGCGAGCTCATCCGGCGTATGCCTGCGTATCGGGGTGAAGTAGCTGCCCTTCACCCCGTCTTTCCGGTTGGCAGCCCTGCAGCATGCAGAGAGACGGATGCCCCCGTGGCCATAGACGCACCTAACATCGTCTACTCTGACGCAGACGACGAAGCGATTGTAAAGTTCCATCGTGATTCAGGTGAGGTCGCACTCCTTCGGTCCGTTCGCCGAGATTTATTCGCACGACGGGTGTAGTTTGTTCGTCCGCGCACTCGGTCAGTTCATGTGTAAGATGTTTCTGGCGACTGTCACTGTTTCATGTCTTGATCTAGCTCGGGACGTGTGCGATGAAGCCACGCGACTACGGTGGCGTGGTTGACCCACGGCTGAATGTATATGGAGTGGAAGGCCTCAAAGTCGCAGGTATGTGACGATTCTCGATCGCTCTTGGCACTCCGTTCTGATGGGCGACGTCAGACCTCTCCATATGTCCTACCAATGTTGGAAACGTGCGTCGCACATCTGCTCAAGCTGTGGATTAATGCTGACGTCGCTTGTTGATCCATCTTTCGTTTTGTCAGAACACATATTCAACTGCGTTGCTAATCGGAGAGAAGGCGGCGGCCATTATTGCGGAGGACCTGTGATGTAATAACCCACAACCTGATTAATGTACTACATATCTCATGATGCGTAAAGTCATAATGCATAATTTACTGCATAGGATCTTTTCGACCCCACTATGAGGCAGTGTGAAATGGAGTGATTATGCATTATGGCGGGGCTCAGGAACAAAATCTTCTGAGGTGGTCTCAGAGTAGGTTATTCAAGAGTGCCGGTACTGGTCACACTGGTGTATGCATTAGTCTGACGAGACATCAAAAAGCACTTGTTGTATCATTCAGTAGCACGACACACCCAATCCCTCTTCACTATGCCTGCTGAAAAGCATAACATAAATGTGGTATACCTCGTCAAGTGATGACTCAGCCAGCACAGAAGAATCTCACGCTCTGCGATTGGCTCATAGTCCTCGCATCGCACATCCAAGTATTTTGTGGTGAAGTGTGCTGCGCTGACTCCCTGACTTGTGGATGCATGTTTACGGCATGGAGATACAGAATTGGATCTCTCACTCAATTTATTGGCTCGGCTCTGTCAGTTTCGAGCTTATCCTCACCAGCAAGAGCTTCTACATGCACACGGCACACTTAGTGTCACTGTCACAATGGTCACACCATGTGACATATATCTCACTGCCATATATTGCTAAGCTAATGCATCAATTTTTGTCTCCCAATGGTAGTGTACTGTATGTCACAAATGACCACTTTACTTTACCTTATCATACAAACAAATGCATGTAGTCAACAATCATCATCCACCATGACTCTAGGGAGGCTAAACAATGGATCTAAAAAAACTCATAGAACATTTTGGAAGTGGTGAGTCATTTTGTTGTGGCATCCCTGTTGCACAACTGTTGCATAATGTAGAGGCGCTATATGGACTCTGCAAGACTTTGGACGTGTGGTGCAAGTGGTTCCAACACAGACATTAGGGTGGCTCATCACTCCTGGGTCACCGATCCAATAAGTAAAGCTCAGGTCAAATGTGGGAATCATCTTAGATGGTGAACCTTGCTGTTCCGATTGATTCTCCTAGGTGTTGAAATCGCCAATGGTAGGACTACGGGGGGAAGTGAGTCCAAGACGTCCAGTGTGGGGAGAGGCACGAGCTTTTTTCATCAGTTTTTTTCAGCACATGAGGTTGACCCGTGTCAAAGTAAAACTGAGCTGACAGCGCGCGATAGTGTTCTCCCGTCCAGAATTAAGTTCAAAAAATGAAAGTGATGGTTTGTCACGACCATGGACGCGTGCATACTCCGACGCGGACGCATAGGCAATAATGCCGCATCAATCTGCAGGATGAAACATCAACTCTCAGCGTGGTGGTGACCTGAAGCGGGATCACAAGCCAGGGTTGACGGTGAGCCAGTCTCCAGGGATGATGGGGTGATGAATTGATGGATGGTCTGACTGACCAGGCGTTGCTATATACGATAGGTAGGCGAATATGGCTCGTCACTCGTCGGGTATTTCCGGCAAGTTCTGCCGATCTTCTCGGTTTCCAAACCCCGACCATCTATGTTCCTCTGCCACTAGTCGCATTCACCTTTCTACGAATTCTTCAAGAAGACTATCTCAGGCTGTATACAGCAAATCCAATTTTGCTTGATGTATCTACGTTCAACAAATATGATTCGGCCCTTGGATGGACATATACATCCTGGATATTACTTACCTGCCCCCATTACACATGTCTGGGATCATAGGAATCTCCAGCTGTCGATATTTGCCATCTTGTGACCTCCGTCGCATTGTACTCCTTGATGGTTGACCAAAGCAAACGCCGGCACGTAAGTAGCAAAGAATCTGGAGTTCGCAAACGATTGATGCTTAGTAGAGGCTGTCAGAGGGTTGGCTTCATGCCATCACCCAAGCACTTCTTGCTCTGTCGCCAATGTTTCAATGATAGAAACATTAGCAACGGAAGGCCCAGCCTTATCTGAACCGAAATCGGATCGGTCGCTGGTGTGTCCGACATAAAAGGACTGGCGCGTGAACTCGGGAGCGCCTACTGGTTTATTCCTCTGGGGGTTCAAGATGTTCTCCCTGTATATCCTCTTGTTTTCCCTTGTTACCATCTCCGAAGCATGTTCAACCTCACACACATCAACCCCGACATTGACCGCAACATCAGCACCAGCCCCGCATCCTACCACTGCTGGTAATGTGCACAAACTCCAGATTGCAAACAAGGCCATTTCTCCAGATGGGTACAAACGGACGTAGGTGACATAATTTGGTTCCAATTAACAAACTTTGAATGTTTTACAGAGCGATCGTTGTCAACAACCAATTCCCTGCGTCGGTCATCAAAGCCAACAAGGTGAGAATTCCGCCAATGTCTAGATTGCATCACCTATGATAATCTAGGGCGAAGAGATTATTGTTCAAGTCTCTAATAGACTCACAGATGTTGACACATCTCTGGAAACTAGTGTCGTGAGTAAACAAGGATCATACTTCGTTAGTTTTATTCTTATGGACCTTCAAAAGCACTGGCATGGGATCTTTGAACACAAATCAAACTGGGCTGATGGCACTTCTGGCATCACTCAATGCCCGCTCCGTCAGAAGGAAGTATTCGAATACCGATTGAACGTCACCGGTCAGACTGGAACATATTGGTACCATTCACATTATTCAACTCAATACTGTGACGGACTTCGTGGACCACTGATTATCTACGATCCTGATGATCCCCTAGCCTCCTTATACGACGTTGATGATGGTGAGCTTTCGTCCTGTCTACCAACTTGTTTATCTTTGAACTGCAATCAGAGAATACAATCATCACCCTCGCCGATTGGTAAGAACATTCACGTATACAAGTTTTTTGTACTGAACTTCTTTAGGTATCATCTGCCGTCTGCAAAGCTTGGTCAACTTTTCTCAGGTGTACAGTCAAATTCGACTCTGATCAACGGCCGCGGCCGCTATTCGGGTGGTCCGGCTACACCACTCTCGGTCGTCAAAGTTAAACAGGGGTTACGATATCGCTTCCGCGTGATTTCTATGTCTTGTGCTCCTTTCTTTAACTTCACGATTGATGGTCATCGCATGACCATTATTGAAGTAGATGGGAACGAGGTATCACCCGTAGAAGTCGACTCGATTCCCGTTCATTCTGGTCAAAGGTACTCCGTGGTCGTTGCAGCAGACAAAACCGTCGGCAGTTATTGGATGCGCGCTTTACCGAATGTTGCTCATGTTATTACATTTGAGGGTGGCCAAAACATGGGCATTCTGCGATATGAAGGGGCACTAGACCAAGATCCCACATCAGAAGCTGGCCCATACAAGCTTTCATTCGACGAGGGTGCCCTGCACCCTCTCATCAAACCGGGCGCTCCAGGGATACCCGAAATCGGAAAGGCAGATGTCAACATTCAGTTCCATACAGGGATCAACTCGTCTGGTTGGCTCACGATAAACGAGGTGCCCTTCATCAGCCCTTCCGTACCTGTCCTTCTCCAGATTCTCAGCGGAGCAAAGCATCCTGCCCAACTACTACCAAAAGGAAGCGTCTATGTACTCCCGCCGAACAAAGTCATAGAAATCAATTTCCCTAGTCCTCTCATGGCTCCCCATTTTCCCGTCAGTACCACGTTAACAAAACATTGACTTAAGCTAACTCTATTTCCAGCATCCTATGCATTTACACGGAGTATGTGGTTCGTCTTAAGAGAGGGATTCCGAACTAAGTGGCTTTTTCAGCATGCATTTGATGTCGTAAGAGTCGGCGGTAGCAACGTGACAAATTTCGTGGATCCTGTTCGACGTGATGTCGTCTCCATAGGTACCAACGAATGGGACAATGTGACTATTCGCTTCGTCACCGACAACGCAGGCCCCTGGTTCTTCCACTGGTGAGCACTTCGAACTCAACGGAGAGTTCTCCACAATGTTCACATGTCTATTATCTAGTCACATTGACTGGCATCTCAACCAGTATGTCAACTTCACACCGACTAACATAATTCTAACGTTTTACCCCACTATCTAGCGGCATGGCTGCTATAATGGCGGAAGCACCAGATGAAGCGGTCCAGCAGGAATCTGGAGTCGCTCCAGGTGTGTTGTGTGCTGGCGAAAAGCTGTCAGAATTGACTAATTGGGACACAGAGGATTGGTACAAGTTGTGCAACAAAACCAAGCCCTAGGAGAGTTCCGTCGATGATCCCTCGCAAGATCTGTGATACCCGCTAGCGTGCGTCCGAGCCACGGTATCTTTTGCCGTTTTCGACATAGTTGTCGGGCTAGGACAATTGTTTTGCATAAGTTGAAATTAAATGGAATTGGAATTTGGGTTGGTTGTTTCACTGTCCACCAAGTCTTGAGGGTGAATCTTTTCGTCAACCGGACCGAATGATAAGAAGATCGACCCTGCCTCATGAAACTTATATTTCTCCAGCTTACTTACGAAAACACCGCGCTTACCAACTAGTCCCACTGGGACCAGACCCGAGTCAACTAGATCAAGGTATGCATATTGTTGGGTTTTATGAAGTTGTGCGTCTTATATTCTCGTCATATTTAATGATCGTGTCCAAAGTGTTTACTGTCATCTATGCTGGTAGTGAGTTTCTTTATGAAGCCTCTATGTCTACCGATACACTGTCCCAATGACAGGCGGAACTATTGCTTGTGTCATCGCAGGTCGTTCAGCCACAATAGACCCTATTCTCACATCATCGAAAGTGGTCGACATTCTCGCGATATCCCTCGCCATGTCCAGCCCAGCGAATACGTTGAGCACCTCGCTCCAAACAGTACGACACTTTCTCACTATGCTGGCGAGCCCTCAATGGACACGGTGCCGTCGTCTCGTGTGGTGAGTCCGTGGGTGGAGGCTCTGCCGTTAATTGCGAGTCGTAAACAACAAACTGCCTGGCCGTACCCTCACTTCTCCCGTTACAGTCAGAAGTAGTGATCTGTGGAGCTGCGGTGCTGAATTTTGCTTGCCCACATCAGCTGGCCTATTAATGGATATACACCGGGGACGGAAATCTTGATATCTAATATCTACTTCATATGTGCGATCAGACTTTGCGGACATGATACACTGTGCTATAATCACACATCATTATGTTATCACATGAACAATACAACCCCATTCGTGGGCAATCATACAGTCAAAACGAGTGAAGAACGGGCATACGAGGTGCTACTAGATGAGATGCCACTCCTCCTCAATCAGATCGTTTCAGCAAATTTTCATAGGCATAGTTCGTCCGAAGGACCTGGGTCGGGATACTAAAGTTGTAAACCCATCGGATTGGTGGACTAGTCGAAAACTAAGTCAGAGATGGGCGGGTAGCGCCGGTGCCCACGTTCATCTCGCAGCGGTCACGTAGTCATCTGGCCCGACTATGATACTTAAACACGTCATGTAGCCGGCAACACGTACATGATGAAAGGTCTCGGTGCGCGACCTCTCCTCTTGATCGAGGTGACTCGGTGGCCCATCGACCGCATACGTATTAGCCCTTGGTCAATCGAAGACGAGAATCGCAATCAAAAGTACATGCTTGTCTGAGCGCGTCGACAGGGTTCGAGTTGATCGGGGGTCGACCCGAACTTGTATTCAATGGGATCCGAGGCATCAGAGACAGATGTGGACGCCCAGTCAGAACTGAGAAATCACCGGATGCTCAGACCCGAGATCACCACAGAGGGGAGGACTCGTAAGTCCCATAGCAAACGATGGCAACGATAGGATAACGATGGGCTCTAGAATGGAGGCGTTCACGATGAACGCCATCGTACAAGCACGGAAATGAAGTATGCAGTTGTGATAGATTAGGCGTGTTCAATGAGACAGACTTGTGGAGAACTCGGATGACGCGGGCCATTGTGCCGACAGCTTGCAATGATGATATTCACACTCGTTGAATGGAATAGGACACACCTCAAGGGATAGTTACAAGGGTTGCACCTGCGGTAGATATATCAGAATGCTAGTTCGATCTTGGTTCTTGTTTCTAGTTCCCTTGTCATGCGGAGCACATCACCAGTCGTGAAAGCCCGAAATGAAAGTTACGATACTCATGGCGCTCTATTCGATCCGGGTCGTTCGTGTGTTCACTGGTGTTGAATGGCAGAGAAGAGTTTATTTGCACATACTTGCAGGTCCTTTCACTCCGCAGCGCCCAGAAGGACTCAACAAGCTCTGCTTGAAGGCTTTAGCAATGACTAAGCAGCGCTAAACCTTGTGTGACCATCCAACCCATATCATCTGGCGGGTACGAGATCGCAAACTCTGACTTTGGGACGGTCCGATAGTTGGGTCAGTTTTCCAGTTTCTGGTCGACACCGAATGGAAAAAGGGTTCTGTCGGTGCCAACAAACGACGAAGACGTCCAACCATGAACTGACCCTATGGATCCGCGCCGTCATTTCTTCTGACATTTTTCTGGGAAATCGATGCACGCCTTACAGGTACGCGTGTCATGACTCTCGCACCCGTTCCCTGAAGGAGCCCTCCGCAGTGTTGAGTAAGGGCGTGTGTGTCATCTAGCGGCACTCAAGCACGCCGTTCATTTCGGGAGCCGAACACTGTTTGATCGCGCTCGACGTTGCACGTGTAACGTTAACGAGCACGCACCATTTTCAGCGCAGCTGTCTCGTAGTCTTTCCGACGGCAAACGATGGATTGGTTTCTCATTCTTTATCAAAACAGTGGCGTCGCCTCCCATCGCTCAAATATTTCTCGCGGTCACAACCCCAGAATTAAAGTTTTCATGCGGCCTAGGTAGGCCTTGTGTAACGGAACCGCCGGACTGCTGATTTTCAGGTGGTTTGACTGGACCTGGCCCACTCGTGAGCCCCTTGTGTTGGCGTATCTTTGCTTGCAATACGATCGCACACGTTCGTTGCATATGAAGGAGATAGCCGATGGAGTATGCCGATTGCGCCATCGGAAATCACCGCAACAGTCACATGGATAATGAAACCCGTTACTTCCATGGGGCGAGTCACAGTGCTGTAAACGGGAAAAGTAGTAAAAGGTTACCATAAATCTTGCCTAGGCTGCCATTCAATGCCACAGGGGCGTGGAGCTCAGTGATACAGAGTAAATAGCAGAGCGGCGTATATTTAGGTGGCTTGGGGCCGGACGCAGAGGCATCTCACCATTCACCACCCTGCCGAGGGTAATCGAGTGGAAATGAACGAAGGACTGATGGTTGCTATGGTAATCGGGGAATGAGGTGGTAGATATCCGTCAAATGACCTAGTGCGTCGGACGAAGAGGCTTCGATGATGCACAACACTGCGACCAGTATGGCAGTCGAGCTATTCCGAATGTGTCATATACTAGATGGTGTGGCCAGTGCGGGAATGTCCCCATTGTGCACTACGAGGTACGATTTGTTCGGTGCCTTAATCTCAGAACCATACAGTGCATATTGGTGGCTTCGACTGAGATCCTAAACGATTGTCATCGTGGCTAAGAATGCAGGCCATCTGCAAGACGTTGTGAATACGACGACGTCTTGCCTAACAGATTTCGGGGACACGGAAACACGACGCGAATCTGCTCAACTGAACCCTAGGGCTACTTGTGCTAAATACCATGCGCACCAGTCTGGAAAACATCAAGTCACGCAATCTTAAAACACAACGGTCGTAGCTAATCTATCCTCACCGTCCGGGTCTACAGTACATGAGAAGCCGGTCAGTCGAGTTTATTGCATACTACCGAGACCAACTTAGGTTTCGTCGTCGTCGTGTGAAACTTGGGCGACGGTGTAAAGTCTAATCGCAGGTTCGTTCGACTTGCGCGCCTGCAAGGCAATTTCCGAAACTCGAAAGAGCGTCCTGGTAGATTCCACCGACCGTAATGGTCAGCTGGTGAATATTGTAGGAACAACTGATGGGACGACGTGAGTAGTTTATGTCCCTGTCCTTGGTATGGGGGAAGCACCGACAGCACACTTACATGTGCATGTTTCGCGTCTACAACGTCTTCTTTTCAAGATCAACATCGTGAACAAAACGCGTCTATAAGAATTGAACAAGGTCTGGCTCACAATCTGGCCAGGCATATGCTGAAGATGGCATTCGTATCGTCAACGGCGACATGTGATAATCCGGGCCACAACGACGGCATGCGGAATGACTGGGAAGCGCGAATGATCAAGTAACGTTGCAGAGAAAGGGAGGCCTACGATGTTGGATAAGTCTTGTCTCTTCTGGGCCAGTTTGTAGGGCATTTTATCAGCCTCGTACACCTAAGAGGTAGGTAGTCAGCCCAGAAGTGCGTCCACAGCGAGGTGGGAGTAGCTAGAGATCAAAAACATGCCTGTGGTACTTGGATGGATAGTGTAGCGCATAGTGGGGAGCGATGGTGCGTATCAGTATGTTTTGCGCGACGCTGTTCCGTTTTGATCTTTGTACAGTCTCACTGACTCGACGTTTCTTGGTGTCTGAGAATGTGACTCATGTGCTCGTGTTGGATTCGGCAGTCTCTCCGCGTGGTTCTCGGGCGTGGTAATGCATAGCACCTAGCTCCTTTGAGCGGGGCTTTCTTGGCCGGAAAAGCGACATGCACGAGAGGTTGTTCAGCGGCATCTGTGAACTGGTCTTGTCAAGTCTAACGGACACTCTAACCTAACCATGCCAATAATCCCGAGTCATCGGTCCTGCAACCTGCAGCATCGGGGGTTTTTGCGTTGTCATGACTGGGCAGCGAGCCAGGTATTCTTTTGGTTCAAGATGACGTGGCCATCGTTTCGCAGATACGATCTGTCTGCGGCGGGAGATCTAAATGGAAACGAAGCGGTAATGGTAATACGCCATTTGAATTTGAACAATTTCATAGTGGCAGATGGAAGAGTTTCACACGCCCCCTTGCTCACACCAACCAACAATCACTCACTGCCAGCGTAGCGAGCAGGATGCTATTCATCGTCTAGTGGCGCACCAAAGAAACAAAAAGGACATAACATACATCATGTAGCGCTTGACCTCTAGATGTTTCATCGCCTTGAACAGTTGAAGTGACTCCTGCTGGATAAAAAACTGGATGACAGTCTTGTACAATATCAAGTCACTGCGGCTGGAAGTCCTGGGCTGGGAATCCCAGAAATTACACTCGACCAGAAATGAGTGATTAAATGTCCCATGGCATACGTTGGACGTGCACGTGTGGTTGATAACGAATGTGTACAGGATGGTACGCGAGAAACCCAGGGGTCTCTTTTTTTTTGCCTTGTCCGTGCTCCTTTTCTCGCACCCTTCCTATGACGATATCCGGTCTTTCGAATGACGACTGCCGCAACGCGCCGTCGTTGCATTAACCCACGTCGGCGACCGTCCCGCGCGCTATCTCAAGTTTAGGACACCTGTGGGAACACGGCCTTAACAACGTTCTTCGGGAAGCGTGCGTGTGCCATTCGACCCCCCTCCAGTTCGTTGACGTCTTATCTGTGCCTTTGTCTCCGATGTCGCATACGTATTTGAAGACTACACTTGGTCACATACCGCTTCAGTGGACGGTATATGGATTTGCCCTTCGCCCGATCCCTCAATGCCGTCATTTCAAGTCCAACTGCAGGTGGACCCATCTTCACGGTATCACAAGTCCCCCTTGTGGTCAGCACCGAGTTTTACGAACGCTTTGCTCTGGCCCAAATATCGTCCTACACGTGCTTACTCCTTCCAACGCGTAATGAGCATATTCACCTCAGTCGTGGGCATGATGCAACGGACTGAGGTATTCGAGTCGAGTACGAGCGATCTCTCTTAAATACTGCAGAAAATAAACTATCTAAATGGATAATACCAGGAGCTGGAGGAGCTCTAAATGCGAACGAGAAAAACATACGCGAGGAACCTACGAAGCTAATCTATTGTGTATGACGTCGACGAGGAATTGTGGCGCTTTGGTGCGCGCGCACTCCGGTGAATAGCTCCGGTCCGGAGCCGGTTGTGTCCGCGCGCGCGCACCACGAAGTACACGAACACGTACCGTCCAATAAACCACAGACAGTGCTACTTACCGCCACTACCGAGAAAAAGAAAGACAACTCGTTCGATTTCAATGTGCCCTTCGAAATATCTCACAACGGGTCAATTAAATACCCTCACTGTTCTTCATCAGTATCCCCCGACATATAACGTACCGTTTGCACAATAATTCCGTGCAACATTTATGAGGGAGCGCGCAACATTTATGAGGGGGCACACAACATTTATAAGGGGGCACAAAGCATTTATGGGGGGAACTGTAGGATACTTACTTGTAGTCGCTAAGTGAGACTGTTGGCGCAGCAGGAAGTCGTGTCCTTGAATCGTCCTCGTCGACGCGGTGAGTTCGGCCAATCTTGGTGTTTTATTGACGGTGTGGGTGGCCCAGGTATGTGTGCCGTTGTTCGTTAGTACCGCTCACGCTGACTCGCTTTGCTTTCAGCTAGCAATCGCGTTTTGGGTCGTCTCAACTCGTAGTGTGTGTTGCGAGTTGTGCCATCCGTCCAGCACCGTTTCCCATCGATTCTGCGATCTCCACCATCGCTCTCGCGTGACCAATTGCGCTTAGTGTCTCGCAGTCCACTCGGGTCGCCCCAATCGTCTGGTAGGGCCTCCTTCGACACCATGCGTCCGTACTGGCGATACAATCATCTCCCCCGCCTCCTGTGATTTCCTGGACGCCACCACTGTCAGTCTGGCATGTCCTGTCGCCTTCGACAACTCCAGACTCGTCCTCCCGGCTCTGCTCGCACTCTAGACTTGCTGGCCGCCTATTCGGACGCTGCGCGCTCAATCCGTTGACGCGCTCGCTGCCGTCGTCTTCCGGGCGTTCTTTGGCACTAGGTGAGTCGTCGTTTATAGCCTTTTAGCCATCTAGGTCGCCTGGCTCATCGCTGCGCACTCCAGGTGAGTATCTCCCCACCTCACGTTCTTCCCGCTTGCTGACGTGTTGTAGTGGCTTCTTCAGCCTGGTGCAGGCGTCCTTGTCGCTCCACGACGTTCCTGACCCACTCACGTGCTCCCATTCGAGCTTGGTCTGCTCGACCCATTCGACTTTGACTCCCCCTCAAGCTCTTCGCTTGGGGTTCTGTCCTGCCCATTTGCGGTCCTTTCAGGTGGATCTGGTGGTGCTGGTGGTACAGGGAACATTTGTGGTACGTCGCCATTGTCGTCTGGGGTGTGCTGATGATTTTTGTAAGCTGCTGTCATTGTCGATCGCTTGTGCATCGACACGCTCCTTCTCTCCCCTTCGACCGATGCTTGTGCTCTCCACTGACCTGTTCATCAACATTCGCCGCATCCTCCCACTCGCCGCTAATCCCCTCTGCATTTCCAGCTGCATTGGATGGCTCCGGGGATACATCTGGATGACATGCATCGTCACCCGGCATGTTCTCAGGGTCTCCCGACATTTGTTCTGGGATTTCATGCGATGCACTCTGTGCACTCATGCCACGTGTCATTGATTTGCCTTGGTTCCTAGTGACCTTGGCCATCTCTGGGTTATGCAGTCGACTCAACTCACTGCCTTCTACGTTAGTCGTGCCCGTGCGCTTCCTCCGCACTCAGTTTGAGTTCGTTCATTCGTGCGGCTGACTGCTGACTTTGTCGTCGCCACTTCCTCGGCTGGATGGTGTGATGGCATTTGTGCACGACCTCTTGTCCGTTGCCCTCAAGCGGATGTTCTTCATCACCAGCATCTTGCTCTCTGACTTCAGCCCCCTCAGTACCACTCACCCCAGCAGTATACTCATCATGCGTACACTCGGTGCCGACATCCCGTCCACTTGGGTCCTCAGCCCAATTTTTGACCTCTCAGGCCTCTTCGCCACCTCGCAGCTTGAGTGGCATTTCCCGCTGGTCGTCTGTTGTGCCCACTGGCCTTGTAGGCTCAGCCCACTTTGTGTTTGGGTTTGCGACGTCAGCGGCCGCTTTGCCGTCCCGTGTCCTTGCCATTTTTGGTTCCTGGGGTGTTTCTGTGATACGATTAACTTCCGTGTCCTCGCCTTCATCATCCCTACCCCTCCAACCCTTTGGCTTAATTCCTTGGCGGTTTTCTGTGTCGCGTCTCGACTTGCGACGCCTCCCATGACTCTCTCTCCCAATTCTTGGCCCTGTTCTTTGGCTTCACGCGGTCGTCTGCCTTGTGTCCTGGCTAGCCATGCTGCTAACACTCACTGTTGATCATTTTCGGCTCTCGTGCAGCTACATGTGGTGCTGCGTGATGTACTGCCAGTTCCGCTCTTGTCGTCAATTCGAATTGCTTTGTAAAGTAGTTGAACCATTCGTGAGCAGATTCTAGATGGAGCATATGGCAGAATAGAAAATTAGGGATACTGGAAATGATAATAGCCTCCGTGAAGGCTTCAAGGTGTTGGTCCAGGTTCATAACAGTACCATTGAGGTAACTTTGCGGTTCAGTCTCTTTTACCTGTTCAACCTTGCCGCGCCATGTCATCCGGTTTGCTCCGTTCATTGCTAGATCTGGTATGCACAAGAAGGTTGACTAGATAATAGTGGAAGCCTGGGGAAATCACTCGCTGTTTAAACGTTCAAGGTCGGCGCAGCCAGTCATTCTGGATACCCTACCTATCCTTCATAAATGCTGCGTGCTCCCTCACAAATGTTGTGCAGAATTATTTTGCAAACGGGACGTCGGGACATCACATGCCGTTGTTGAACGCTTGCTATTATAAGTAGTTAGTTCACACGCATGTAGTAGATAAATTAGAACTCCACTGCGGAGTTCAAAGAGAGACTCTTGTGTTTGTTCCACAACCATCCTCTAGCAGCAACCTACTAAGCAATATCCAGTGAGTACCAGCAACCCTTCCTCAATGGACGTTGCTATGCCATACTCCCAACAGGTTATGAGCCCTGGTAGCTAGCCTCTGATCACTGGAGAATTGAGTGAAAGCTCTTCTCTATTGCTGAACATTGGCTGGTCACTGAGGTTACCTGGATATGCACTAGTATACCTTGTTGATGTGGGGTCACAACGACGTAACGAGTTGATACTACTTGGGTACTCTGGCAGTGACCGAGTAACCTTAGGAACAACTAGAGCTCTCACTTGCAATAAAG
>JBBPKO010000106.1:0-63388 GCA_038089295.1 Xerocomus amazonicus
GTCCTATTAGAAGTCTGAGTCTAGTTAGTCATTAGCCTTATTGAGTAAATTTCTTAAACCCTAACCACAAATTGTGTGTGTACCCATAGCCTTATTGAGTAATTTTTTTAAACCCTAACCATAAGTTATGTGTGTACCATAGCCTTATTGAGAAATCCTAACCCTATGAGAATTACCATATAAAGCTATCTTTAACACCTAACCCTAGTTCTCTTTCCAAATTAGGCAACTACTTTTACACAACAAAGTCAATATTGTCTGCCTCATAACTCAAAAACTAAGCCGCCAATTTTGATGAATGTTAGACCATTCAAATCCATTTAAAAGAAGCTTTCTTTTGATGTATAAAGTATATCAAAAAAAATGTACACTCAAATTGACTATTGAGAAATAATACCCTATAATGTTGACTTACCAGGTCGACATCCGTTTTCCCTTTCACAAAGGCATTCACAGCCGTACCAATTCCCCTCGCAACAACTCGCTTCGCTCGTTGTTGCTCGGCCTCCTAACTCTAGTTCTCTTTCCAAATTAGGCAACTACTTTTACACAACATTGTCAATATTGTCTGCCTCATAACTCAAAAACTAAGCTGCCAATTTTCATGAATGTTAGACCATTCAAATCCATTTAAAAGAACCTTTCTTTTCATGTATAAAGTATATCAAAAAAAATGTACACTCAAATTGACTATTGAGAAATAATACCCTATAAAGTATATCAAAAAAAATGTACACTCAAATTGACTATTGAGAAATAATACCCTATAAAGTATATCAAAAAAAATGTACACTCAAATTGACTATTGAGAAATAATACCCTATAAAGTTGAAGCCGTTGAAAACAGGCATCCTGTTGTCTTTGGAAGTCGACATGTTTGATATCTACTACGTTCGTTAGCATCAAGTGCAAGAACAGAGAATTCAAAACGACATAGTTTCCCCCTCTTCTGGATGGCGATCAGCCAGTTAAGACGACCAGCGTCATCCGGCATAGGTTTACCCTCTTCCTCAAGTAGCGATCCACATGGTCTGCTTTTCAGCGACACTAGTAGTTCAGCGATACTTGGGAGAGACTGGAAGTAGAGGTATACTAGCACATATCCAGGTATCCCTAGCAACCAGCCACTGTTCAGCGATGGAGAAGAGCTTTCACTCTATTCTCCAGCGATCAGAGGCCAGCCACCGGGGCTCATAACCTGTTGGGAGTATGGCATAGCAACGTCCATTGAGGAAGGGTTGCTGATACTCACTAGATAGTGCTTGGTAGGTTGCTGCTTAGAGGATGGTCGTGGTACGAACACAAGAGTCTCTATTAGAACTCCGAAGTGGAGTTCAAATTATCTACTATGTGCGTGTGAACTTCTACTTAATATAGCATACATTCAACAGAGATCTCTTCCTCAGCAGAAAGGGGGTCATCCTCATGAATGGGGGAGGGTGAAAGATAGGGGGAGGAATGAGAATGAGTAGCAGAACTGTCATTGTCGCTACTCAATGAAGAGGGTCAGAATGTGGGTGGAATGCTAGCATTTGATTACTTCCAGCGAGGAAGAAGCTAGTTCTTTTGTTATGTTTCGAGTACCTTTAAGATGAAGGGTCAAAAAGATACTACTCAAGGCTTTTGGACGAAGTGTCTTACAGTGATAAGGACAAGACTAGAATGACATTGGATTACATAGAACTAGCTTAAGGATTCTGTTACATGTGCTTGGGTATTTATACTACTCCTTATGGTGCACAGACCATCCTATCGTAAGTGTTATCTGAGGACATTAGTAGGGCAATAACGATCGGCTGGGGTAATGGAGAGATAGTAATCGAGTGGGGATCAGATAAGGGAGATGAGGCGAGATAAGTGATCTGCCTGAAAGGGAATAGCATTCATTGGGCAAAAGGGGAACATATAGTAAAGGGAAGGAAGCAAAGAGGAATGGAGAGGATTGTAACAAGAAAAAGGAGAAAAGTAGAAAGTTCGTAATATATACTAACTCCATCACCACACCTCACTTTGCTTGATGTGGTGATCTCTCTAACACATACCCATGACTGAGATAAGTTACTGACTTTCTACCATTTATTTAATGCTCACTCATATGTAGATTATCATATCTAGATGAATATTATAGTCCATTACATCATGCACATGACTGAGATTATCATACCTAGCCATATACTTCCTAGTTTTCCCATACTATGATGTAGAAAGAGTGTAATGGGATGCATACCTCAGTTGTGATAGTTGAATGACTGAGGAAAAGTCATCCTGTGACAGTGAAAGGATAAGTATATTGACTAATGTGAAGAGATGACCTAAATAGGAAGTGATGATGCATGCTGCCTAACCCATGTGGGCTCTGAGACGGATCATGGACACTACACAAACACTGTATGGACTATAAGTATATTCATTCAAAGTTAATTAGTCCTTCTATGTAAATATCATTTTGTTTTGCTTTAGATACAATATACCCGTTTGTAGGGAGAATGGAGAACAGTAGGTGGCGATACAGCTACGGGATTACTTAATCGAGGGCAAGGGTAAAGTCCTACAGCCTACCCTACCTGAGCATCAAACCATTCTAACACCCGGAAGGTCCGCACGAGGGCGAGAGGCCTCGAAGTGGCAGGGTCTCAAAGATTATTTCTCGCTTAAAAAGAAAGCCAGTGAGATAGACCCCAAAAGCGCTAACTGAGGTGGTCCAACGGCTCCAAACCAGCATCGGAATTGTGACGCGCTTTCAAACTTGACCAGCACAATGGACTCACCCATCATCAAGCTTTGGTGTTGGGTTTATGGCGACGACGTCGAAAACGCCTTCCCAGTCAAGATTCCGTCTACAGAGACTGTCGGGGACCTTAAAGAAGTTGTCGAGTCGAAGATATCGGACCACGTCAAGGCGAAAGATCTCGTGCTTTACAATTATTTTTATCGCAATGAAATATTGGAAGATGTGCTCAAAAAGTGGAACCTGGGAGGACAACGCCTCACCTCGCAGACAGAAATATGCAATCTTCTCCCCAAGTCTGACGACATTTCGCATATTATCATCGTGGATCTCTCTAAAGCCCGAGAGTTAGTGTCTGAGCGGCCCACCAAACGTCCCCGTGGGTACTATTTGATATTATCTCCTGTTTCCCCGCTTGATCATGGTATATCTAGGAAACGTAACTCGTGACATTCTTAGCAAATGGATGAAAATGCGTCCACAAATCCTGCCGTCATTATGGGAACTGGCTGATTTCCTTGATCGACCTCTCCCCGAGCAACATAAGATACCTTTATCCCGATTCGACTTCGACTTCCTTTTATCTAGGGCCACCCCTGATCTTTGTGACGAATCGATTATCCAAAGTCTATTCCATGCTAGTGAGGAAGAAGCCAGTGATCTCGGTTATACCTTCTATAAGGCTGCTGCAGATCCACCACCATCCGATGTAACAGAGTCAATTTATCATAGCTTCTGGGACGCAAACCTGCAGAGAATTTTAGAGGTGATCTTAGGTGGGGTATCCATTCGGGACTCGAATCGTTTCACTAGTACTGGGAGGTTGCGACCGGACTATGGCTGGTTATGGAATTCGCGTTGTCTTTTTCGGGGAGAAGAGAAGGGTCCAGAAAACCGTGAAGATCCACGAAAAGAACTAGTCAACAAGTTACTATGGGTGTACAATCCCGCGCCATATGTCTTTGGTGAACGTGAATCACATCTTTTTCGTATTTTTCACTCATCCAATTATAGGCTACTTTGCCCGTGGGTCGCACATCACTCTTGTGGCAATCGTCGCACCCAAGCCACCTTCGCGACAGGCCACCATTCAGGATTTATTAAGTGCTGATTTACGACTCAAGAGTGGCCGTATTTGCAACTTGCGTCGGATGATCAACCTTTCTTCTCTTTTCGAAGCATTGAGTATGATGATTGACAACGCTAATGTAGAAGAGTTTACCACTATCAATCGGTATGCCCACTTCAAGTTCTGTTTAACTCCCATTCAGCTAGTGTTGCAGGATGGGAAAGACGATTGAGCTTGGAGCTAAGTTTGTCAGGAAATGCTATCAAGGCGAAGATGCGAAACAGCGTGTCACATACATTCGATGGGTGTACAGCCAACTGGAGTCGAAATCCGTGGAATGTGTGGACAGGATCAAATTTGCGAATTCGGTGTCACTGTACTTAGAACCCCGGGGCCTCGATATCAAGCCAACCAATGTGATTGAAGTATTAGCAGCTGTCTCTTGTGTTTTACGCGCTCTCGCGGTGGGTCCTACAGCCCAAGCACTGTGTTTTATCCATATTATATTTTAGGCCGCTCACCAGATACCACTGTATCATCGGGACATTCGATGGGACAATGTAATACGCGCTGTCAATGAGCCTATCCGCTGGTTCCTTATCGATTGGGAGGATGCTGCTGGCGTCAACGCCCTCGCAGCAAATCATCTGACTAGGGATGGACACTCTCCGCGCGTCTTCGAAGATAATCATGGTCCCGAAGTGGACATATGGAGTGTCGGACACCTTATCCTCACTTCACGAAAGTTTGCAAGCGTGCCAAAAGAATTGTTGGATATTGGCAGGCAGATGCAGGAAAGTGTGACGTTGAGCGCAGGGGAAGCCTTGGACATCATTCAAGAATATTCCAGGACGAGGCCTGGCACCCTTTAGGAAGCCTCGGTAATGCTGACCAGTCGCATTCACATACTCGATTATTACCTTATTATTCTTGAATTGAATTTTACTGTACATTTCTGTAGTTCTTACCTTGGTGGGCAATAGCAGGCCGATGTCCAGGTCAAAGAACATGATGTCGATTCAGTGCTGCTGGTTGATGTTTCCATGCCCGGCAATTAGGAACAGGGAGTAAAGCATAGTACTTGGTAGAGAAACCGACAAGTCGAACTGTATGGACCCAAATCAATATGTTAGATCGTGAGTATGCAGACCTTCCATCGTGATAATCTACTGAACCTCAATGATACCAGCACTAGTAATCAGGCCCTTCAACGGAGCCTCATCGCACATCCGAATCAAACTATCAGCCGCGGCCCGTCTGTAGTCCTTCCACGCTTCTCCAACAACAGCGTCAGATGGGTAGTCAATCGCAGTATCCCGGTCGTGCGACCAGGTCTAGTAGTGCCACGCAAGTGCTCTTGTTCACATGTCCTGCTCGTAGCCTAAATAGGACGATGGGTCAAGTTTCACCAACCGGAAGCTGAATTAGTGACATTGTCTGCACCGACGAGGTGCAACGCATACCTCATCAGCATCCTTCAGTACGTCCTCCTAGGCCTCCATCTGCACACATACTTTACTTTGCTTGATTAGGATATCCCTGCGGGCCGGTGGATTGAGCGACAGCATCGTCGAAGAGTGTCTACCAATTTTACTGTAGTCTTGAGAGCTCAGCGCGACATCGGCGAGATTTTCCAATCTTTCCATGCATCGTCGTTTGAAACCTGGGTTAAATATTCCGACCAGGTGCAGTAACATCAGCCCATGATCTCTCACCACGTTCCGACTCTGCCTGTTCCTTTGCGAGACTTGTGCCTTCTATAGCTCTGCATTGGCGAGCACCCTCGAAGAGGTTACATATCGAGCGGTATATGATGAATTCCGGGAGGTCAAAAAAAGATATGTCAGTATGATGAATATAATCTCAAGTACAACATACTTCGTTAGAACCTCCCAGTGCCTCGTTTACTGATCCGTGTGACAGAGGTCTGCTTACCCATTTGGTTAATAGACCATTTGGAGTCGACGGGCGAAGGGACAGTGCAACGGTATAAGCCTTGAGTGTTTCGAATTTCTTAGTTGCTGATGCCACATCTCCAACTGTTACGAGGGCAATGACACATTTATTTGCACATCCTGAGAGCATCAGTTGAAGACTCTTTATCACATTGGGATGACGAAACTCACCAGAGAGCCAGTCCATGATGATCGTGTCAGCTTTTACCTCGCCGGGTATGGACCAACTATATACTCGAGAAACGGCCTTTTGGCGTTGAGGGCGCAGCCCCCTCATACAGTACTTCACATTGGTATTTCTGTTGGTGGGCACGAGTAGTCTGTTGGGAACTGGGACATTCAGCACGGAGTTGTCGGTTTGCATTCTCAAGATCCGCTGGCGAATGTGAATGACCAAAAACCGTTGCGGAAAGTACATCATGAGGGCCTTGTTGACGACGAGAATGAACGCACCAGAAACGGTTTCCTGCCTATGAAGAACTGCAAGTAAGGATTATCATTTCTTCGCTCACTTAGACCTTGGAAGGCTCGGAAAGCATACTCAAGGCGTGCGATATCAGCTCCTGAGACATTGATATGATAGAGGAAGAGCACACTATTCATTGTATATGGAGGGACTGGGTTGAACATCTGAAACAATTTTTTGCTTTGTGTATTGTCAAGTATATCCGGTTCGGAATTATGAGGATATTAGCGAAAGCATCCAATTTTCAAAGGTGTGGAAGGTGTATCACGTAGATTCCACAATGTGATCTTCCTGTCTCCAGCAGTTACAAGGTCATAGTTTTCTGAGATTGTGATGGAGGAAATATAATGAGGAGAATGGCCAGATGAACCAATTTGTTAGTGGGCAGAAGCGTCCCAGAATGAGGCCAATGAGTCTGCATTAGTTGCGACGAATGTGCGGTTGTCAGCTAGGGTCGAGCGTGACCAGACACGGACACTTTCAAACGATCCAGTCGCCATTACCGTCGCGTCTGGGGAAAAGTCCGCCGCGTCCACCGACTTCGCGTGAGCTTCGAGCCTGATCACTTCTTAACGACTCTTCGCGCCCCACACGACCACTTGGCAATCGAGTGTCCCGGCGGCGATCCACTTGCCGTCTTGCGAGACCTCAATATCAATGCTGAGAACATAATGCTCTGCGTCCATTGGTGGCATCAGCGAGAAACGCGACGACATAGATGTCATTGATTTCGATCGGTTTTCGTACTCTCAGGGCTCTGCTCGTTCCAAACCTTTTGTTGGTGCATCGTTCGCACTCGCCACGTCCCTTTTCTGACCGTTCCTCGAAGAACGTCCTGATTCTCATTTTCTCGTTGGTATTTTCGTGTTATCGTTTCACATACTCACTATTCCTTGCCTGCCAAAACATGCTTGCCTGGGTACTGGGATGGGAAGGAAAGGATGGCCGTACGAACGGCCTCGCCTGATATGAATCACAGAATCACCCGTGTTCTGGCTGTGCACCTTTATCATCGCAATCGAGAGAAACGGTTTACTAAACGAGGTCCTAATCCCGAACCAAACTCCTGTGGAAGCCGCGTGCGAATATAACGTCCGCATTCCTAATGGTGTAGCGGGGAGGCATCTGTGTTTGCCTTTTCTCGCTCGACTTTTTAGCGTATGCCCAGTCGACGCCGCTCGAAAGGTGTGAACGGCTTCGATGAGGATATTGGTGTATGGAGGCCCCAACAATGAATTCGAGGTGTGTAACCCATCAGTCTCTATCAGTGGCACCGAAAAAGTGTTGCCCAAGACGAGTAATACATTCAAATTTTATACAACGTCTTCCCGGTATGCATTCACAACTTGGCGGCCTCGACGTACCTCCTCTCCGCCTCTTCATAGTTGATGACGTTCCAGATGGCTTTGAGATACTAATACACGTGCAATTACATAGGAATGGGTTGTCATAGTGTCAGAGAACTTACATCGGCTTTGACGTTAAGATATTGAAGGTAGAATGCGTGCTCCCAGATATCGACACCGATGATGGGGACGTGCGACAGAAGTGGGTCCTGGTTGCTCGTCGTCACGATCTCAAGCTTGTTGAGCTTTGCGTTATAGCCCTGCGATATTGACCCCGTGAGACATTCGCGATCCCCACCAAAAGGAATGAAAAAGGGATGCGATCGGCGAGGACGGAAGGAAGAACGTACAAGCCAGCCCCATCCAGAACCCTGAATAGCTGCCGTTGTCGCATTGAATTGCTCTTGAAACGCTTTGACAGAGCCAAAGCTATCTTTGATGGCTTTTTCCAGTGGTCCGCCTTCTTTGATCACGCCACCGTTACCCTTTCCCTGGGCTGCAGAGGGCGCCAAGTTCTTCCAGAACAGGGAGTGGTTGATGTGACCTAAAAGTTCGGAGATTGGTGTTGTGAGAACCATTGGATCGATCATGATCGCGATAACATGTAGGATGCGGATAGCAGAAATGAAAAGAAGATCACGAGTGAGGGGGCGTTGGGTCAAAAAGAGACTTACCGCCACCGTTGAAGCGGATAGCCGCTTGGAGAGAAATGCGTTCCTTGATAGTAGGAGCCTGGATATATTTCCCTTCAGCCTGATTGAGACCATTCACGTATGCCTGGTGGTGTTTGGTGTGGTGGAGGGTCATGATCTGCTCCGAGATATAAGGCTCGAGCCCATTGTAGGGATATGGGAGGGGAGGCAGTTCATGGGCCATGGTGAGAGTAGGAAAGAGAAATGCGACCGTGATATCTCGCCATCTCCACTTAAATATAGTCTGATCGTTTTCTCATATTTGTTCATCACTTGCGACATACATCAATGGAAAGATACTACCAAATACACGGCGCAGTCCCATGCATATCCAACCACTTTATCTCATATCAATATTCAGAAAGTGGGATTACTTTACCTGCGGTCCCCGTTCAGTCCAAATTACCTTCAGCTAGAGGGCGCAACCTACCTATATTCGCATAAGGGCTCTTTTTCCTGCCCCCAAGCAGCTCTATATCGCCGCTATCAAAGAAGGAATACCCCGCTGTATCCCACGTTAAGTAATTGGCCATAGTCATCAGAAATCACACAGCGACTGACTCATCGTATCTTCGAGGCC
The DNA here is from genome assembly GCA_038089295.1 of Xerocomus amazonicus. Classification (NCBI taxonomy): domain Eukaryota; kingdom Fungi; phylum Basidiomycota; class Agaricomycetes; order Boletales; family Boletaceae; genus Xerocomus; species Xerocomus amazonicus. The sequence continues at coordinate 8,837 of JBBPKO010000106.1, forward strand.
GTCGGCCACGCTGTCATCTATACCGCTCTGCCCATTGATAGCTCGTCCAGTCTTGGAATCACGAAGAATGCCTGAATGATCGACGAACGGCTCTGGTCGTTCATTGGCTGAGACATAGAGTTGCACAAGGATGCGCTGCACGTCCAAGAGGTAGCTCTGTAACGTATCCAGGTATCGTCTGGTCTGAAGATGCTTTGATGAGGCCACACTGCGCATGCGTCCCCATCAAACTCGAGGTAGCGAGAAGGGTTAGGATGGCATACTCACATGCTTATTCCATTCTCCTTGATGATATAACCAATGCCGTATCCATCCGCAGCAACGGGACCAAACCCGAAAAGGCGCAATGCAGGATTTCCGCAGTTGGATGTCGACAAAATCGAGGTGCCAAGCAAGCTCCAACCGTGATCAGTAAAGATAGACGGTAAAGGTGCTACCTGATTAGCTGCCACAGTGCTTGGGACAGGATCGTCGGGGAGGGGGTTGAGGTTGCCGCTGAGCTGACGTTGGTAAAGGCAATAGAGCGCATAGAGGTGTCTTGTCCGGAATTAGCTTTGTAGGTACGCCTTTGCTTCCCTAGACTGACCTGTCTTGTCCGAGGCCCTGACCGCACTCTTTCGTTAAAGCCACATGGCGTTCACATGCCCTGCGCAATGTAGCGATTTTCTCTCCGTTGGAAGCTTCTGAGAAAAATACCTGCAAAAATATTGCAAAGTGAACGCGATGCCCAGGAGAACAAGTCACTCACCTTGGTGAACTCTACGCTCTCCGGCTGTACGGTCCGGATGGCTTCTGTACGGCCATGCAAAAAAGCTTTCGTCATCGCAGGCTCGTACGTACACTCGGTTCTCCCTAATCGCAACGGGTGAGCCCACGAACATGCTAGACGAGCCAGAGTCACCATAAAGGCCGAAATAGGCTGCTTGGAAGGACATTTGGACAAATGCATCCGGGCTAAACCCATGGCTAGTGATGAAGTTCTTTCCATAACCCTTGAATTCCAAAGCTTGGCAATCGTTTTGACAAATCAGATCACTTAGTCTTGTTTCTGCAAATCGAATTCCCACACGGATCTGAGGTGTAAACGTCCAAATAAGTTTGGCGGGGCTTGTGTCGTACTTGACCACTGTAACGTTCGATGGCGGTGAAACGTGGGTCTGCCTCCCTGGGTTGGTCTTGGGGGGTTTGTAAGACCTGGCATGAGGAGAGAGTGTAGCACGAAAGAGCGTAGGTGCTGAAGGGTTGATGGACCGCGCCAAAAGCATAAGGCCATCCGTGAACACATCCGCCGCAAATCTAGTCGCGTCCAGAAACCTCGTAAGTAAAAGGGAAAAAAAAATAGGAAGACTTTGGAAAGCACCTCAGAACAGTATGACCGTCCACACCAGTGTGCTCAAAGTTGATTCCAGCTGCGCCATCTGCGCATACAATGATCTGAAGCTACCCCAAAACGGTCATGAGACAATCATCGACATAGCACATGGAACCAGACCTTGTCGTACCACCGGTTAGTACATGTTCCCACTTGAACCCCCTCACGAAGATCGTAGGTTCCACACAAGAAGTTGGAGCAGAGCGCCGCCAAGTCTTCTCCGTTCCCATTTCCCCGTTGGAGTTCTGCGCCCTCGCGAGCAGGTGCGGCATCGTCGAGACAAACCACGAACAACGCATCATCAATAAGGCTCAAGCAGGCGGCATTGGTTCGATCCTCCGCAAGCGCCTGACGTAATTGAGACCAAGTCTTTCGGTTTTCTGTGGTAAGTACTCCAATAGAAGTGCGTGCGACCTAGACAATAAACTAGTGGCGCATAAATCACATGACGATTCACAAACCTCGGTGATTGGGGTCTTGTCTGCATCCCGGACGATCGCCTGGAGGTTTCGAAGAACCTCGCGTTCGGTCAACAACGGTAGATTATCGTCGTCGAGCACATCAAACCAGTCTGAGCATCCAATGGTTTGGACCACCAACGGTAGCGAAGAACAATTAGCACATACAAAACTGCCCTCGTCTAAGGACGACGATGTGGCGAGCAACCTCGTTCACCACCATTTTACATCCTCTCTAACCCCGCGCAATAAGCGGCGGCTATCTGTACTGGGAAAAACGCACCTGTGTTGGAATCCGCGCTGTTCCGAACAACCTCGTATACTGATCCATGTCGAGCGGGCGGCCACGGACGACATCGGGCTGGAGTAGTCCAGCGCGAAGATCATGAATAAAGCCAAGAGAAGATAAGATAAGAGCAGCAGCGCGGGGCAGTTGAGATCCGCGATCGGGAGTAGGATCATTCCTTCGGAAATGACGTTAAGATTGGCAGAGGACCCCAAAGAGAGACGTACTCAAGCACAAAGAATGGATTGAGGGCGAGGACTACCGGGTCACTATGTGATAAGTAACTTTCGTACCTGTGCAGAGAAGTCGCACGGCATTCAAATTCGTCAGCGAAATACATCAAAGGTGACGCCCTCACCAAAAGTCTTCGATATAGCTGCACGGGCCGGTGAGTGTGAATCTGGACACGGTGATCCGGAAGTACGTACCTTGCTCGCCCGGCAGCCCACTGCCTTAGACGCTCCTGAAGGAGGGGGCCGTCTCCCTCGAGGAAGTTCTGAACTGCGCGAGTGGTAACGGCGTGCTCATCGTCGTCTTGCAGGCCACGGAGAGCATTGAGATATCGCTTACAGGTGTCTTCGAGAGGAGGAATGGGCAGTTTTGGGAGGGCATCCTGGTTGGCAAATGTGCTGCCCGTTCCAAGTTTCGTCGAGGTCATGATTGAGATGGACAGAGAAAAAACAGAGGACAGTCTTTATAACCATGACCAGGATTAATCAAGCAGCGGTAATCCGCACAGTGCTTGATGCGGAGATAAGCAAATAGCCCAAAACTAAACAAACAATAAACGTGTGTCCCTATTTGTCGGGGTCCCAAGTTTGTACCCCGACCACGCCACATTAGTCATACAAAGTACTGCATAGTGCCCTAAAAATCATGAAGCATGTCAGTAAATCTACCACACACACGCACCAAAAAAGACACCCGATACATACCAACTTCCTCGTTTGCATTCCCTTGTCCCGTTCGTTCTCCTCCGCGGCACCGAACACGGTGAAAAATCTCTCAATCTCTCCGCTATTTGCACCCTCCCCATTAATCAAACCGCTATTGCTGTTTCCCCTCCCCCTGATCGTTAATATACTAGCCATATTCCCACACCGATAGCAATAATTGGGCGCACTCCAAACAGTGACGAGCGATTCATCAAACATATATTTGTACCCTTCTTGAACTAATTGGTGGGCACGGGCTATGAGAGTCAGGTCGTTCGTGTGGTTGAACTATCACAGTCATCAAATTTAGAACTTCGGCATGAACACATTGACTTACCTCCCGAGTAACGCTTCCTCCGAATAACCAGCCAGCACCGCGAGGACTGACAGCCCAGGTATCTATGTCTTCCGGATCCGACCACATGAGATCTAACGTTGTGAGATACGAAGCATGCCTTAAAGGGCATTCAGTGACACAAACCACAAAAAGCACCCTCATGTGGAATCTCCTGGGCACGAGACAAAACTCGTATCTGATCTAGCGTGCGTATGTCGGGTGACAACCCCCCGTGTACACAAAGAATTTCTCCGTCAATTATCTATTTAGATAGATTCGTATGTGGGTCGGATTATGGGAATGGGGAAACCACTTACAGCGGCAAGGTTTAGATAGTCAAAAACATTACAACAAGCTTTCCAAACGGCTGCGCTACCATACTTTTGTTGGCATTCGTCTATCATGGCTCGATCGATAATTATCTTAAAACGGTGGGGGGATACAAACCATAAAATCCGTAAACTTGTGTAATTTGTCTGCTCTCATGGTTTCCCCGCAGGAGGGTGATTTTATCTGGGTATCTGTACAGGAATAAGAACACATCGAGTCGTAACGACAAGTCTCACCGTGCTTTGAAAGCCAATAGAAGGGATACTGTCTCAAGACTGTAGTGTCCACGGTCGACAAAGTCACCCTGTCACCAAGAATGGTAGATGTAATGCATCGATCGTGTTTCGCGAACACCACAAGACGATGACAAGGCGTTAAGCATGGATCCTTTCGCCGAAAGCGATACCTACGTGCCATAAATATATAACTCGTCTCAGGAACCTTACCGCCCTTCCTGAGCAGCTCGAGGAGGTCCCAAAACTGACCGTGGATATCACCACAAATTGTGACCGGGGAAGAGACGGGCTGGATGTTTGATTCTTCCATGAGAATACATCGGACGGTATCACAGAGGACTTTCATATCTGGCTCGGGGAGATGTTGGCAGTCCATGAGCTGTTCTATCCATTTGTCGGGGTCGTAAGTCATCGTGGTTGGAGAGCAACGCTCAAATGTGGGAAATGTTTTCCTTGCTTTCCGAGCAGTGCATGCACACGACACACTTTGCGATTTCCTTCTTTGCCAGCGACACCCACCATGAGGCTCTTACGGTGTCTGCTATCACTATCCATACTTACGCGCAGCGTGTGGGCCATCCATGAATCTGAAGTCGGCATCGTCGACTGGTACACAAAGCTAATCGGTGTCCCGCTCCACACGTCGCAACTGGTCAAACCTGTATTTCATGACGACATCGTGTTCACTGCTACCAGCAATAACGTGCTGGCAGCTCTGAACGTTACTGATGGCACCATAGGTCTGCTTGGTTTCTTTCCCCAAGTTGGCGACCGTAACATCGATTCTTGCAGTGTGGAGAAGCTTGCATGATGTTCAGGATGCCATCATGGGGTTCAAGGTGCACGACGGCGGTATGTTTTCAACCTTGTGTCGTGAACACTACTTATAATCTCCTATCAGGCGTATATGCTCTTTCTGGGCCCTCTGGGTCTACTCTGCGTGTCTACGATCCACCTACGGGCCACCTCCTCCATGAGAAGCGGCTACATAATCCTAACGAGGGAAAAACACACGACACACCTGCGCTGGGTATTGGTTTGAGTCTGGTTCGTACGGAGAGTGGCAATCTGGCGGTCGTTCTCACGAACTCAGACACCGTTCATTGTATCCACGCTGCTACTGGAGAAACTATGTGGAAATGGAGGTCTGAGGACCAGGGGTGAGTACTTGAGTAACGCAGCACGCGTACGATCTCGTCCTCACATGGTGTTCTTCAGCTCCCTAGTCATGTATACTCACGTCTATCCCGATGCCCTTACCTCGACCATCTATGTTGCAGGTTTCGCAAAATCGGTGAGAACCTACACGCTACATGCCACGACGCTCGACATGGCCACGGGTCAAGTCATCGCTAGTGTCAATATACCAGCCAGCATTGACAATCCCCTGGCCGATTATCTCCTGCTCGGGCCTTCTTCCTCGCTTTCAGGTGCGGGCTCTCAGGTGAACCATAATGTGCTTGGACCTTCTCTGGTCTGGCTTTCTCCTGCATCAGTTACGCCTGGCGCTCCTTTATCCCTCCTCTCAGCTCCGCTGTCTCCCTCTCTCAAAGGAAAAGTTTTCACCATTCCAAATGCATCGTACAAGCGCATCCAGGACGTCAACCTTTCAAACAATGGCTTTTTTATGGCTTTCCGGGATAATGGTGTCGCCGAAGTCATGAGTTATGAAACCAGGGGATCACCAATGAGAGTGATGTGGAATTTCGGTGACGAGGTCAGCTCCATCACCTCGACGATAGTTCTGACTTTACTGAGTCGACGGTTAGATATCGTCTCCATCTACTTCTGCGCCGCATTTCTTTGGTGCACTCCACGCTGATGGAAAGCCATTCATTGGCAAGGTGACCTGGTCTGATCCCCATAACGTAAGTCTCTGTTCACTTATGCTACACACATCGTAAATTGGTGAGCCATACATAGCAAGCGATCCATCAAACGTTCGAGGCAAACCTACAGGAAGGTACCGGCCAGGTTTCGGGCTTCCCCTTCCCCTTTGATACCAATGAGCATGGTACCATCAAACATGTGTGAACTTTTCTGGTTTTTCCTTATATTTCGAGTTCACTTCTTTGAGTAGGTCGCGTTCCTGCCCTCTTCTCACCTGACGTCAACAAAGGTGACTTCTCACAAGCTCCTTGTTATCACCTCGACTGGGTCTCTCCAGCTCTGGGATCGTAATGTGCTCCAATGGGTACGCGAAGAATCCCTCTCAACTGTACAGACTGCTACTGTCGTTGAGCTCCCATCCACGGGGGATGAAACTTTAGGTGGGGTAGGCATTGGTGACAAGAACGAAAGCTTTTGGAGGAAGATTGCACGACAAATCAGGGATACCAAGGTGAGGTTACATCTCTGCTTTGAACCGCATCATTGTTAATGCTTTTATTGTCAGAATTTACCGCACTACATCGTTTATTTCATAACGCGATTTGTAACTGGTTCCTATGCATCTCCGACTTCCCCTGTCTCGCGGACCTCTTCTAGACCCTCCGCGTTGACCATTCCTTACCATGTTCCGGCGCGTTCGCCTTTTTCACCCGATACACTTGTCCGTGATCCTTTCGCCTTTCGCCAACTTCTTGTCGTTTCGACGGCACACGGGAAAATATTTGCGTTAGACACATCAACGGGCGCAATAATATGGACCCGAGTACTCGGACTTGGGTGGACAAGACAAATCGGCGGGAAGATTGTGCCTGTGAAGGCATTCGTAATGCACAGAAGTGAGATTGGAACACCGAATGTGACCCCTGAGGATCGGGAGATTACATTGGTCACACAGAGAATTGCCGACAACGTAGGTACTTTCTTTTTACTTTGTGTTTATTGATCGCAGAGCGGGACAGACATTGGTGGATACGGTGGTTTTTCACTTTGATCCTCTGACAGGAGAGGATATTAAGATTGTCGCATCCGCAGAGGACGAAACTGTCGATGTCAAGGGTCCTGACGGGAGATGGATTAATGCTTTAGAGGGTGTGGATGTGATCTCGGGGCCACTGATCGACGTGTTCCTTTTACCGGATGGCAAGGATACGATCGCAATTCTGGACGAGTTCTTGCAGGTTAGGTTAATATAATCTGTGTCGGTTTGCACATTGACCGACTGCCACTAGGTCCGGCTCTACCCTGATACCTACAGCACACGTGCCTCCCTTTCACCGTTGGCGCCGCAAATCTATCTCGCATTGCCGGCTGGTCAACAAGTCCTCGGCCACCAGCTAGGTTTCGACGAGGAGCTGTCTTTCTTCCATGTCGCTTTCCCAACATGGGGAGTGTCATTCAGTGAGAATGAGGAAGTAGTATCAATCATTAGGAGTGCACACAAAGGTCGCGAGGTGGCAAACGTGGGCAAGGTGAAGGGGGACAGGAAGACGTTGTACAAGTATCTCAATCCCCACTTGAGTGTGGTGATCTCCGCTCCATCACGCACGTCTCCACCCCCTTCGCCGAGCTGTGGGCTGTACTTGGTTGACACCATCAAAGGCACGGTGTTATACCACGTCTCGTTACCTGTTCTGGATCAAAACTGTGACATACAAGCTTCGCTGGACGAGAACTGGCTGGTGTATTCGTACTACGACGATGACGCTGAGGTTGGTGGTGCAAAAGGTTATCGTATCGTTTCTGTAGAGATATATGAAGGACATGGACCGGACGAGAAGATTTCGAGGTGAGTGCGGGTCTTGATTATTGAAGGATGGGCCATTGCTGACAAATGTATGGCTATTGATAGTTCGGACATTACCTCGTTTTCTAACGAGACCACTAAGATTTCGGTATATGAACAAGCGTTTGATTTGCCGTACGGCGTTACTGCCATTACGACGACGACGACGAAGTATGGCGTGTCGACCAAGGACATTATTGGTGGGTTGGTCGGTTACCTGGATTTTGCAGGGTGTCTTATTCTTATTTAGTATCGAGCCGGAGAAATAGCGTTCATTCCATTCCGCGTCGTCTCCTCAATCCACGTAGACCGAAACAAAAGCCGACGAGCGAAGAGGCGGAAGAAATGCTTATGCAATACGACCCGGTGCTTCCAGACGACGGCCGATCCGTGCTGTCTCACTACTACGAGGTTTCTTTGTATTTTTTTAAAGTCTTACAATGCATTGACTGACGATCTCGCCAGGTGGCCGGTGTGCGTCAAATAATTACCGCACCATCACTGCTCGAATCAACGTCCTTGGTGATTTCGCTGGGCACCGACTTGTTCCTCACGCGTGTAGCCACTTCGGGCACGTTTGACGTGCTCTCCGAAAACTTTAACAAGGTACAGCTGGTGTTGACAGTGGTTGGGCTAGCGGTAGCGATCGCGGTCACGAAGCCGATGGTACAGAGGAAAAAACTGAGGGAGCGATGGTACCAATGATTAAGTATTTGTGGATCTTACACTAATGGTTGCTGCACCACACACCATACTTACGGCAAGGGAGACGCGTCTTGACCTACCCTAAACTAGTTCTAAATCATACAAGAGCGCGTCTCTTCGTTGTTGTACTACACAACGGCAATGAGTACCACAGAAGATGTCGTGTTCCCTTTCAAGGATGAGCCTGACATCGACGAACTCGACGTGATTGGCACCTCCACGCGAAGTACCACCGTCGTTGGCGACGCGACGCCCCCAGACAACGCCGCGCACAAAGTGCAACTTGACACGCTGATCATACCCACGCGCGAGGGCAAGCGTTCACACACGCTCTCGCTCTCCGAAAAAGACCCATCCCTGACAGTTCAGAAGAAGCAAAAGCTGGAGAACAAGAAGGCGGTGAGTGAGCTTCCCCCGTTCCACGCTGATCCGTGCTATGGCCGACAGACAAGCTGACACAAGTTTCGGTTGCTGATTGTGACCGGTTAGATCACAATTGTCATCAACGCGAAGCGCGTTTTGCTAGATTCTGCAAGGCGACGTTGGTTGTTTCGTCATCGGGATCTGTTCCAACCCCTCTTGCCGTCCACCAACTTCTTCGATGTGCTTCGTAAAGAGATGGCGGAGCTTGGAGAGAAGGCTACTTATGTACCGTTCCGAGTGATGACAGAGCAGCCGGCATTGATTCAAGGTGGTGAAATGAAGGATTATCAGGTGCGTAGTCGTTTGGGGCTCTGGCGAACGAATGCTTGGATTGCTGATGCGTGCTTTGAAGCTGCAAGGACTGGCGTTCCTTGTTTTCATGTATAATAATGGTAAGTCGTCACGTCAAATGACTGGCGCAGCAGTGAACCCACGTTTTCAAGGTATGAACTGCATTCTTGGAGACGGTGCGTCAAGATGTATACTTGGTTGCATCGGCCTAATAGTGCTTCACAGAGATGGGTCTTGGCAAGACGCTACAGGTGTGATAGAGGCCAATAAACATAGTTTGTACTCTAATCATTTTCTAGACCCTTTCCCTGTTCGCATATATCCGGGAGAACTCAAAAGGTTCGTGCTTTTATTAAAGCTCATCCATTTTGGTAAACCGTGTCAAAGGCCCACAAGACCCCCATCTCGTCATATGCCCCCTTTCTGTTCTATCTGCTTGGCAAAACGTTCGTCCCTCTCATGCACAATCTCACGAGACTTTAATAGACTACTTTTGCGACAGGAGGCCGCACGTTGGCTGCCTTCCTTCACTGTCCTGCGATATCATGGAACTCAGGCCGAACGCGATCGCCTTAGAACGGTCATTCGCAATGGAGAAGCCAAGTTTGACATATGTATGACCACGTATGATGCATATGTTTCGGACGATAGTTGGTTTAAGACCCGACGATGGTTTTATTGTGTACTAGACGAGGGTCACAAAGTCAAGAACTCGGACACCCAATTGTCAGGCAAGATCAAGGGACTAGGTTCTTTGTGCCGATTGCGTATGCACAGCCCATCCTAACTTTTCAAATAATCGACTGATCCATGATGTCCAGTATTAACGGGTACACCTGTGCAGAACAATCTTGTCGAGCTGTGGGGCCTTTTGCATTGGTTGTACCCAACAATCTTTACTGCCGCTTCAGAGCGAATTTTCCGCGAATCTTTCAACCTCAGCAAAGGGACATACTCTATTCCCATACTCAAGGCTGCCCAAGAGCTCCTAAAAGTAATCATGCTGCGCCGGACGAAGGATTCCGTTGAGATTAGTGTTCCACCGCGCGATGAATTAACAGTCTTTATACCAATGACGGAAGCGCAAAGGTTCTGGACGTATCGCTTATTAACAAGGATGGACACTTTAGAGCTGCAGGAGATATTCACCGGCAAATTGGAAGATGGACCCGAGGACGAAGGGAGGAGGGAGGTTAGAGAACAAATTGCGACCCAGATAAAGCGAACGGCAAGTGGCGAAGCCAACCGTAAGTACGGAGCTTGCGATGCGGCCAAGTTTCCTTACGATGTTAGAACAGGTTGGCGGAAGCTCATGAATCTATTGATGCAACTACGTAAAGTCTGCGACCAGTAGGTCTTATCTTTTTTTGTGGTGGAGGTGAACATGAGTTCTTATATACACTGAGCCCGTACTTGCTCGAGGATGCAGCGCCCTTGCCGTACGTCATCGGAGAGCACGTTGTTGCCTCTTCCTCGAAACTAATTGTCATCGACAAAATCCTCTCGGATATTCTCCCAAAAGGCGAACGTGTCCTTATCTTCTCAGTATGTCCTTTCGGTCTGTCTTGTCATACAAGTCGTGATTTACTCGCTTTTATAGCAATGGACGAAGTATGTCCGACTGACTCTCACCATCCGCCTTTGGTGACAATTCTTCTTATAGCATGCTAGACATACTAGAAGATTTTATGGATCTTCGTAATATACCCTATGCTCGACTCGACGGGGCCACCACACGTCCGAGGCGTACTCTCGATATCAAACTGGCGCGTGTCAATCGTGTCACTCCATGGGCACTAGACCTTACTTTTGCTTACAGTTCCAACAAGAAAAATCGCGTAAGAGTGTACCATATTCGCATTCTCCATGTTGAAAGTCGTCACATACAGCCTACAAGGTCTTTCTGGTGTCCACAAAAGCTGGTGGTCTAGGTTAGTTGGTATTAAAGCTGCAGCCTCCGATATCACCCTGAATCCGCACCTAGGTATCAATCTTACTAAAGCATCCACCGTCATCATGTGTGATTCCGACTGGAATCCTCAAAATGATCTACAAGCTATTGCACGCGCGCACCGTATTGGACAAACCAAGGTCGTCAAGGTGAACCGACCCCTGGCCTTTCCGTCACCCCACTGATCTGATCGCAAGGTATATCGACTGATCTGCCGAGGAAGCGTCGAGGACCAGATGCTAGACCGGATCCGTCGCAAACTGTTCCTCTCTCTCAAAGTCATGTCTTCAAATACCACCAAACTTTGCTCCGATGACCAGGAAAGCGCGCAACAACTCAAACAAGCTGAACTCCTAGATATTTTGCGCAAGGGCAGTAGCGCTATTTCGCGTGAAGAAACTGGCATGAACCTTGGGCATTTCTTGAATGCGCCTGTTGATGCGATTTTAGAGGAGTCGAGGGTGCGCGAGGACGCAAGGGTCGTGCGGATGAAAAAAAACCTTGCAACCGGAGATGAGAGTGACTCGGCCGTCAAAGTGGAGGATGACGGGAAGCTTCTTCGGGAAGCTGAGGAAGAGGAGCGGCTGCTGCTCAGCGGTGTTGCCCAAGTGCAAAGTCGGCTCTTTGAGGGCCAGGTTGTCAATCGCCGACAGAACAACCAACAGATTGCACAGGAATGGAAAGAACTGCAGAAGCGTGCGCGGACTGACCGCCTCGTTGTAGTGGATGGTATGCACCTCACGGCAGATCACATGGGTTGCGACGAGGTGGGTGATCTATGAACAGAGCTGATTGTGAGAACTGAAAAAGCTTTACAAGCCCGCGGAGGTCAAGAAACCTCCCAAGAAGCGAGTCGGGGCCAAATACGACTCAGAGGATTGGTGCATATACTGTAGGGATGGAGGTGAGCTAGTTGTATGTAGCCGATGCCCTCGAGGTACGCTTTCAGCATATGGCTCCCCATTGCGCTGACTACCGTATCCAGTGTTCCATCCTAAGTGTCACGGTATCACACCCGCGCAATTGAAGAGGCTCGCGATGATCCCATGTAGTCAACATAACTGCGCAGAATGCAACCGAAACACTGCGCAGTCTGGTGGAATGTTGTTCCGGTACGTCCCGATAATACTCCCTAGTCACCTCGGGCTTGAGTCGGTGTCAGATGCCAGACATGTCCTCAAGCGTTCTGTGAGGATTGTCTGCCACAAGGCGACATTGACGCCGTGGGTGACGTCTTACCCGAGTTGTACGTGCAATCTGCGTGGTCTCGTGTGTAAACACTGCTCATCGTGTGTGATGCGTTTGAAGCCTATTGTTAGGATTCGCTGCCCAGGCGACAGCATATTACATACGCTGTCATGATTGCCACGCCTTGTGGGCACGCGATCCTGGTGCGTGGAAAGCATGGGAGGAGGAGATGGCAGAAACCCAGCAGAAACTTGAGGCGGTCATGAAGGCGGAACGAAATTATTGAATTACGTCTCCTAGCTAATCGGTATGTGCATCACAATACTTGTATAAATACACGACTAAGCAACCTTGATGTGCTGCAGTACTTATTGTTTTTGATTTACCTTGTTTTCGTATTTTTGGGTCTTGGAAAACATGTCAGAATGGCTATTCGGCTAAGACCTCGGATATTTTGACAACCAGTTCGTCTGGGTTCTTCAACTCCGCTGCAAAATACGCCTTTGCTCCGTTGACTCCCCGGGAGCGTACGACTTGCACGATGGCGTCATATGCGTCGGGACAGGACGCCCTGGTGACCGTGCAGACAAAGTTTCTCTTTTTGTTATAAATAAACAGCGATCCGAGCGCAGAGTTGACAGGACGGTTTGTGACCAAATCAACGGGCACCTGGACCTTGATCACCATGCTCTTGTTCTCGGTCTCGTTCTTGGTAAGCCCAGGTTTGAGTGGACGAGCGGCGGAATCAGCGAGACCAAATGCATGCCGCATGATATCCGCTCTTGAAAACGTCTCGGACACACCACCACCGCCGTAAGTCGGTTTGAGGGTGACGGTAGTGTTTGCGCAAAACGGATTACAGTTGGGCTTGTGCTCCTTCCAGTGCGAACCTGACCACCCCATATCAAACTAGTGATTGGTGAGCGTCGAGGACCACCTACGCTGGCACTCGGTGGAGCAGTAGCGAACGACGTGACACCTTGCACACTGCTTCAGCCCCCTCTCCTTGGTCTTGCAATATTCGCAGCACCGCTTCTCTTCCAAGAGCGCCACTTCCCCTCTGCGTTTCCGCTCCCACCGCTGGACGGCAGCAGTGACCTCTGGCCCAAACATGCTACACATCTTACGAGGCGAATCGCCGTTGCCATCCGGGATATCCAGATCTGCGCCATGCTCCATCAGAATATTGACGAGCCCGACATCTCCACCTTTGAATGGGAAACAAATGGGCACCTCGCCGTACCGGTTTTGCGCATTGACGTTGGCACCCTTGTCAAGCAGCACCCGCACCATCTCAGCGTGCCCGAGTGGCGGTGTGCACGCGTGATGAAGTGCCGTGTGGCCCGAGATGTCCTGGACGTCGGGCGAGGCGCCCGCGTCGATGAGGTAGTGGATGATACGAGTGTGGTGCGCGGGCTGCCCAGCATCCGGGGTGCACGGTCTGAGGCGCTGTGCACCGAGGACAGTGAGTGCGACGAAGCCAAAACGGAAAGGTGTCTGGGTACTATTCAAATCAGGTGCAGCGCCCAGGTCGACGGCCTGTGAAAACGTCCAAGAATGTCAGATATGTTTGGCGGTATTTTTGGCGTTGGCGGGCGCAATCTGATTGACAGACAGACCTGTTTGACTGCATCCCAATTTCCGCACATGCAGGCCAGTGCAAATGGGGAAAGTTTGTTGGGGTCGAATTCAGCAAATTCTGGGGTTGAGACAGTAAATGCGCGGCCAATGCCCAAAGGAGAACGTGACGGGGTATGAGACAGGGGTCAGATGCGGCGTTGAACGTTCGAAAGGAGAGCCGCCATTGGGAAAGGACGAAGACGGATAAACTTACGTCTCTGAAACATGTCACGCAGTCTTTCACTTCCCATTTTAATGCTGATGAAACCAGGCTTCTTGAGGGCTTTTTGCATCTGAGGCGTGACGAACAAACCTCCGTCGTATTTTGGATCTGTGAAGTTGTCTGGTGAGCACACGACGGACATCGGACTTGTGCAGTAAATGCAAACCACTCATTGTTGTCCAATTGAGCGGTTACGATTAGACTTTGGAATGGATAGGATAAGACGATTTGTGGCAACGATGTTTTGACATGCGTGCGTCGTAACACTTTTTTTGCACTAAAAAGTAAAATTTAACCAGCTTAATCATCTCAACTGATGTTTCCAAGCATCTGGTTGTTCGTACTAAACACGGGGTAGTAACTCGCCTCGATGCAAACGTTGCTGACGGCTGATGCAGTTCACCAGACGACGAGTCCCGAGTTGTGGTGTTGGCCGGGATCATAACGAAACAGCCATTCATAATTAGAAGGCAAGTGGCAGGCACGCAGCCGTGGGCTCATCTACACCAAATTCCGAAACGGCTGTGTAGATGATGGTCAAGGGGTTGGAAACCACGACAGCCACAAGACTTTGACGTGTCGGTTGCTTGACGCAGGTGCACTCGGTAGCATTCAATTATGTGTATCCCAGCTCACGGTTCTCCCCTGAAATCTCCGATTGATGAAATGGCTTGATTATGGGTCACCGTTTGTCCTGACCACAGACCAAACGGATGTGCAAGGGAAAGAAAACTGACAACGCTCTCACACGTCATGTCGCGAACTCCATATGCACAGGTACTGCAAAAAGTATGCAACAGTGAAACTCAGACGACCGTTTTGATGCTAGGCCATGTCGAGGAGATTGTAAGCCCACGGTTATCAGTACTCCGCGGCCGCGTAAGATTTTACACATCAATCCTTACACTATGAAGAGTCGTGTAAACTCTGCCACGTAGGTTTGTTTCATAGGGTTCAATGGCACAGACACGACATACCCTCCGTATGTTGGGTTCGAACTGCGAGGCCTCAAGTAGATTGCGACACATCATGATTGCCGTCCGCAAGCGTCTGATGCTTAAGGTTCGTGAGATGCAACGGAAATTTGTTTTCGCCGACCGGGTCCCTATTTTTTCTCTCAGGTATGCGTCAGTTACGCGGCGCCCAGGGTAACTGCGCTGCAGTCCTCTAAACAAACCTTGATGTTTTCCGGAAGCTCTCGATCGCTTGATACTTGGTTTCCTGCGTCGTTCAACATCCTTTCGCAATCCGCGGAACCGTGGGAAGAGGAGGTCTGGAAGTGAGCCAGTATCAGCCCACCGTGCGAGCTGTCAGGGAGGGGAATTTGTGTCATTGTGAGAATTCAACGGCAGGTAGCCATGGCGTTGCTAAGGTACCTGAGGTCCTGTTGAAATTTTATCCCAGAACCTCAGAAACCAGCTGAACTGACATGTCTAAGCTTAACTTTAGTACTGACTTTTCCCCGGTCGTGCCGGGACCAGTAAGCAGTCGAGATCATAGAGGTTCAATCTAACCCGTAAGTCTTGTTTGTGCGTCGGCTAAACATTCCTACCCGGAGGTTGCGACGGCGTGTCTCCTTTTTGGCCAATGTGCTCATCCTTGGTCCGGTAGACCATCACCATCACACATCACACATCATGCTTGGAGGTTGCAATGTGACACAGACTAGGCTGGCTGGACTCCGTCGAAACAAAATCTCCATAGAACATCCGCGGCTTCCGGAGGCCTCATCCACAAAACAGTCTCACAGCGTCTCTTAGGTTTCCGCCCCAAGGCTTTTCATTCCCATGTTGGATTTGTAGCTTGTCAGCAATGGGGCAGTGGCTGGAGGACGGACCTACATTGGTCTGCGCCAGCAAGTCATGTTACCCGATGTTTGCCTGGCAGAGTGACGTACGCAGCCGGATGCCTGAACTAGGTTGACTTGAATACAGTTTAATGAACTCAATGGTACGTAGGTCAGGTTGTAACACTATAGCGATACGAAAGATCCACACTGCAGTCCATTGATTCCTTTGCCCTGGCAGTGCTTGGTGTGGTGGAATCCGCGCAAAGAGCGGACTTGTTCTTGCCATACACAATTTGCTATATCTCATCATGACGGGTTGCTACCTCCGAATGGGATTGTTATCTCCGGCGTCAATCTCGCGCCCAGTTTTGGAGGTTCCGTTTACAGCAAGTACTATAAGGAACTCTGGGTGATACCGTCCTCCGTTGGCTAGATGAGATCTTAATGGCGACCGCTCAGAAAATCCTGAAACAGACAACACAAAACTCCATCCGGGCTCTGCCAGATCACGATCACGACGCCTAAAGTCGACAATTTTATTAGCGATGGTGTTTTGAGAGAGTATGTATATGTATGTTTTATTTCTCGATCTTTACAAGCCCGCAAACTATGTCTAGATTAACGCCTCGAGGGTAAGAGGATCCCATGACTTAATGTTCGTGAAGACAAGGGTAAATAACACGGAAATAGTCAATCACATAAACCTCGGAATGTGAGCTTTGCGTTTGATATATTGACCCTGTTTGAGACCCACTCATCTGATCCGTAGACAAGCCAAGATTCTGAGAGGTAGGTGTAACCCATCGCACCGGAAAGCATACGCAACTTCACCATATTTTTCTTTAACCCCAGTACACGGTGAGATAGGATCACTGGGTTATTCATCTTAGCTTAGTCACCTGTTTGGAATTCTGATCCCTTCGTCTAGTTATTCCAATGGACACGCATGGTCCTCTAGATCAAGTCGTAAACAGTGCCTGAACACAGGTCATCGAAACAAGGTTTGTCTCATGTCACGTTTGTTTTATCCACGTTTGCAAGATCTCCGCCTTCCAATACGCTAAATTAAGAACAAACTGGTATCTGTTCAGTTCCCGGCTTTTTGTTTCCTTTCCTCGCCTCAGTCACAAGATTCCTGATCTGGCATTCTCCTCTCCGGGAATTTGATCCCTGTTGCGTTACACGATCTTTCATGGAGGACCGTCACACGGCCCCACGAGTCTCTAATACATATAAAAACGCGATCGCCCCCCGATCACGAATCTCACTATCCACTTAGTCAATATGCATTCGACCGCCATACACACTGGACCCCCCACTCATCCCTCTCTCCGTATGTAACCATGACTTTCACGAACAACTATCTCTCATCCTGTGACCTAGATGTTCGCGATGCTAAGGATGCCCACGTTGTCTTGGAAGCCGTCAGGCTCAACATGCTCCCGTTGATTAGACGTCGACTGACTGTCAACGAACGCGAGCAGCTGGTTTCAGGAAACGTCTTCGTCTGGGAAGAAGCAGAAAACGATGGTGGTCTACTGCGTTGGACTGACGGAAGGAGATGGTGGGTATCACTTTCGCACCTTCAAACAACATCTCACGCATGTTGATCACTAGGTCACAGAGTCGGATGCGTGGTGACTATCTATTCTACGAAGAAAAAATGGAGACAACTCAAGAGGAGAAGGATGCGAAGGCAGCCCTTAGGTATTTGTCCTTGTGAAGCAGAACCTAGAGTTATACTCACAGTGGAGTACAGGGCGCGGCGCGCGGCGGACCCCGTTACGGTTGTACCTCCCACCAATAGGCGAAGAGACCGCCCAAACCGCCCAAATGGACTCACGAAACAGACGTACTCAGCACTCGTCTATCTTCCTGGATCAAGTCATCCACGTAAATGGCACGTAGTTGCTTACTTTTCGGTTAGCTTGAAATGTGATCTCTCGTGAACATCGTATCCTGATTTGTGTTGTCGTTCCCAAGGGAAATGATTACGTGCAACTCCCGGTGATTGAAAGCTACGACTATCTCCGTAACCTAAAGGTACCCAATGGAATTTTTGCGTCGAGCAAAGCGCATGCGGCACGGAACGAGCGCTATTCTGCGACAGAGTCTAGGGAAGGCTACAGCTCCTCTGCTGACAATCCTTACCCACGACACCCGATGTCCCACGACAACCCAGTGTCTCCGGTTTCGCCTACTCCATCCAACCCTCCGGTTCCAGTGCACCGACATCCGTACTCACCGCTTGTACCATCTACCCCGCCGCGGTCTCACCCTCGCGATACATCTCTGCCGAGCATAACCGCTCTCACTGGTTCAAACGCACATCCCAACATCTTGGCAGCCTCCCAAGCATCTCCCCATGTTCACCTCAATTACCCTTCTCCAAGCAACTACAGTCCATTGTCCGCTGAGGACCGGCGAGCCTTGAACAGCTTCCGCGTGGTGCTATGATCCATGATTACAATGTATCCGACATAACATTATCCTTCAATAATTAGATTGCTTTCTATATTTCAATTATCTATAGATCCTGTACTAATCGTATAACGTCAATGATTTGTTTCCGAATTAATGGAAGCGAGGTCCTGTTTACCCACACCTTTGAAAATACTTTGCGGCTCTTCCGACACCTTCTTCGAGATTCCCATTGGCACAATGACTATATTGCCGAAACGTGTCTGATTCTCTTCGCATTCATAAATGGAAGAAGGGAACATCTTTTCCTCCTTCGGGATTATGTGAGCAATCAAAGCCACTTGTTACCTACAGCCAGCACAAGAAACCTTTACGGGTTCTACCTATTCGCGCCCGAGGTGCTGTTGTGGCCATCTACAAGCCTCAAATCAATCGGTGGCCTGAACGGATAATGATAGCGGCCGTGTGCGCGTTGGACATAGCGGCACCGTGCCGGTATCACGTACACAATACGCACCACGCACCACGATGCCATTCGATCGGGCCTGGGCCTCGCAGAAATCGGGTGAGCTTTCGCCCGGCTCACCCACGGGGATGATCCTAGCATGATGACGTCACATCTTTGCAGCATTCGATAGCGAGCAGTGAAATTGAGGTACTGTCCACCGTCACCCGTCAATGAGTACATAACGGTGAGAGATTCATGGTCATCCCGCTTTTGAATTTTTTTTTTTCTTGTGATGTTTCGTTACATACGTGTGGCGGGTGCCTCTCAGGGGTCGTAGCTGCCCACGATTTTTGCGTACTTTGTGGGTGGACGACAGGGGGGACCTAAATTTTTTTGGGCATAACGAATGACAAGCACCAGAACGACGTGTGTGTTTGGACATGGCCAGAACTCGAACCAGGCACACGTTTCCACTCACGGGCACGGCTGATGCGAGCCGGTGGGCTGTCCAAAGAAGCAAGCGCGCATCAGGTGGTCACATGCCATGAATCATGCGTGGCCGCGAGCCCCTTCTGGCGTAAGACAGGAACAAAGACAGGCAGAGAAGTTTATGGGGCCATCCTCGGTATTTCCCATGCTGATCTCGAGAACGGGCACCCACGTATTCTTATTGTTTTTTGCTAGGGAGCATATTGGAATGAAAGCGCTGGGCATAGCGATTAGCAAATGCCAAGAGGTTGCATGGTCACCGTGCACGTGCCCCAGAAGTTGACGGAGTTGCTCAGTCGGGCGTGCCTTCTCAGTTCCTCTGGCTTTCAAGCCAGCCGATTGGTGAAAGCGAACGCTGAATGAACGGATAGGGTTTGCCGCATCACGGGTTGCTCATAATGAGGTTGGAAAAAGAACCTTGCGGTGGGGCTGATTTACTCGGCGGGATAGAGTTGATCGCGCGAAACGGGAGAAATGAGATAGCTTGACCGGCCGCCGCCGCCGATGTTTGGTTTCGGATCAATTCTTGTCCGCAGCTTCAAATGTCAGCAAAGATTGCTTTTGAACTGAAAAAATTGGCCAATAGTCTGGTTTAGCTTTTAGCTAGGTTTTGGAAAACATTATGATCAGTTCCACACAGGTAGGTGACTGAGCCGATCTGGTGGATTCTCCGTCAAGCACCCACTTGAACACGTTGGCCAAGTGACGGGAACCACCAACCGACCCTGTTATGCCGCGCATAACCATTTTGGAGATCACGTCTG
The DNA here is from genome assembly GCA_038089295.1 of Xerocomus amazonicus. Lineage (NCBI taxonomy): Eukaryota > Fungi > Basidiomycota > Agaricomycetes > Boletales > Boletaceae > Xerocomus > Xerocomus amazonicus. Next base: position 28,776 of record JBBPKO010000106.1, read on the forward strand.
CTGCGATCTACGGACGTTTCATGTTCTCCCTCCCTAAACCAACTCAACAACATAAAAGGGGCTTATCCATGCATGACGCGAAGCGCGTGGTGAATTCGGCATCGTTACATTGAGCCCGCAGAAACACTGGGACGCAGCACTTTACCCCCGCTTCCCCGCTTTTGTTTGTCACAAAGGGGGGTGCCAGGTTTGAAAATTGTGCGCCGTATGCAAGTCTACAGCACGGTCCGAAGTACACATCTGCATATGGTATAATATGCACCTGAGGGGGGATTCTCGTGCGAGCAATGTCACTGTTATCCAATCTACCTGGAAAATCAGTCCGACGACGAGGAACCCAGCATGTCCTGAGGCTCATCCTGAGCAACGACCAGTATCCCAGGCAACGCAGAGCAGTTGTTCACAGGGATGGCCTGAATGAGAAAAAGTCGATAATTCCTGTACCGACATTCAAGGTTCACAATGATGAGCATTTGTTTGACTGAGACATGTCAACGGATATTAAAGAGTACCACAACGGTGGAAAAATGACGTACGTGCAACGAGCCGGAAAAACGGTCTTCCTTGGCGAGCGGAATGAGGGCCTGTTTCGATCGTGAGCAAACGGTGGAACGAGGGAGCCAATTCTGTCGTAGGGCCTTTGCCCATATCCTGGAATTATTCGGGTCAAAAAAAGTTGTAAAAACTCACGAGTGAAGGGACTCGTTCGGAACGCCATTCCAGTAGGAACGCCACCTACCCGTTTGCAAGGAGATCAGCTAGTGAGGAAAAGAGAAATAGACATTGTGTGTTTATGGCAAAAGAATAAGAATGCGATATCAGTTTTGGGAAGGGGAATGGAAGGCGCCATGTGGGAACCGAGCTAGCTGCGGAACCGGCTTCAGCTTCCTGTTTGGGAGCTGTCGATGCTCTGCAGACCTGGGACACAAAGCGAGTGGCCCAGGTGACCAGGGGTTAAGCGATGTCCACGAGTCCGGGAAAAGCGACACGGATATCATGCTAGATTATCTTCAATGCCAAGGGGCAGTTAGTAGTGGCCACGGCCCGGATTGCCGAATGACTAACAAGCTCCTCTTTCGTCTCGTCATTGAACAACCACCACGAAACGTGGGTCTAGGCACTGTGAAAAATTTATATTAAATTCTTTTTGGGTATGCTGTTCATACTGCTGTACATATTCGCGTGGACTTGAAAGGATAGACATTTCTTAGGGCTGACTGAGCAAACAAGACTGAATCATGTCATGAGCGTGCCTCCACAATATTTGCAGAGTATGAACGTCCCCACGGAGTTTGGTATATTGAGTCGCCGCTTTTACCGATGGCAGAGCGATGGTCTAGCTGGAGTCATAGGCATTTTTCTGGCAAAGAAAAGGGAGCCCTTTCGTAGCTCAAGCCTTCAAAACCGATTTCTGTTGTCCTTCCCAGCAGTAACTCGTTACTGTTACTCGCTTCAGTTGAGCAAGAAAGAACTCATTCCTTCAAACTCCGTGTGGTTGGCAACTCCGCAGGTGTTTCGTTTTTTGTCTTCTACACGGTTTTTTACCTGTCCGGTGTACTGTGTGTATCCTTCTCCCATCTTGTCTATGCGGAGCACGTCATAAAGAAAAGTAGATAGCACATGGTGAGTTCATGTAGCATCGAAGCGACTTTCGAGACACGATACAACTTAGCACACGCGGCAGACAGGAGGAGAATCAGGGCCCGCAGCTCGCCCGGCCTGAGCCTTCCCATTGTACGACTGGCTTATACGAGCTTTAACACTTGTCCAGCAACGGTGCGTTCTCTCACTTGGACCCTTGACGTGCTCCCTTTGAACGAGTCGACGCCTTCCCCCACCATCTATCTCGCGGTGTCGCTCCTTTCCCAATTACAGTGCCTTGCATGGTCAACACGGATTCCGGATACGATTTGACACTTGCGTGTTTCATTGCTCTGGACTTAGTGAACGTTTGAACCCCCGACCGCCTGAGTCTCGTGTTTCACAGGCCCTCTCCAAGTACCCGTCGCTCAACCGCACAGATCTGCACATACTGGCGCTGAGGCATTCGGCGTTCAAGAATGTTTCATTGACTCAATTGATAAACCGACTATGGGTTCGGAAAAAGGCTTCTATCATATCACTTACGTCCATCAGTGTTGTTCTGTTTTTCATATCCTGGACCCTTGCCATGGCTGACCGTCTTATCATGAAACCACCGTACCGTATCGGCGGTTTGTCGAGACAAGGTGGCCGCTAGTTTGTGTCTTATGGTTGTAGCATCCAGGAAACAGCGTGGACGAGACTCACGATTCCCTAATGCAACAATCTAGACAAACCTATGTTTGCCGGCTAGCACGTCCATTACTCCATGTCACTGGTGTAAGCTAGCCAGATGCGACGACATGCAATAGAACCCTACCGAAGACAATACAGTGCTAAGGTCGGTAATACATCGCCAATTTCTCGTATGAAAATATACCTGGGCGTTCTGACAAAGGCAGCGAACCCTATTATACATTTTCCTTCAACATAGAGGCGCCAGGACATACGATGTCACGTTTCTCCGCGAACGAGCCTCTTTCCCTCTTGCACTTTATCCTCATCCCCTCTGACTTTGCCTGAAAGGATCTTCATTTCCCCCCTTACCATTGTCACAAATCTGGGTTCCTTGATAGTGCGCTGGGTTTCGTGGTGTGGTGTCTCTGGCGTCGCCACTTGTTGTGCTCCCTGCTGGGCGCTAGGCGAACCTTGGCATTCAGCAACGCTAGCCCCGGGGGGCGGAGGATGCAACTGAGCAGGATGATACTCCCCACTGTAACCTGTAGTAGATGGAACCTTCTGACCCTCTGCAGTCCCCTCCGTTCCCTCGTGTTCTCTTGAAACTTCCTGCTGCTTTTGCTGGCTCATCTCTCGTGACTCAGCCTTGGAACCAGTAGCCAGTACATCACCCCCACCGGACTCTGATGCTTTTGCTCCAATGTCTTGAAAAGGGACATCTAACGACTGGGAAACGGTATCCCGAGGTGTTTCGGTTTCCTTTGCCTTTTCAGGCTCACCGGGCTGTGTGGAATCAGTCGATTGCTCGTAGAGAAGAGCCACTCAAAGGAAAAATGTGTATCGAGGTTTCGGAACCGAACAGCAATGCCACAGGACAGCCAAGATCCACCAAGACACCCAAACATCATCCAGGGTGAATTGGTAGGAAAAGAGGGTGTATGTGAAGCCATGGAGTGGGTGAGTGTGGTGTGCTTCCCGCTAAAAATATCTGGCTTGTTGGCATGCAACGACTTGTGTGTATCTCTCACTCAACTACCCAGGCATGAGCCGTCGCGAGTTTTTCATAACTCCACGGACATATCCAGACGCGGACGCCAGAAAGAAATGAATGGTCCAACAATGTTTGCTGAGACAACCACGGCACTGGAGACGACGACTCAATAACGCACCTGGTCATCACTGCCCGCTCCGGGTGCTTTTATTGTGTCTCTTCTTTGCCGAGGAGAAGTAGAGTGATATTCCTGTTCTCGCGCCTGACGCTCATCTGGTAATAGCGCAACGCTTGACTCGGATAGATTTCCCGGGAGTGCGCCAACGCCATCGGTGCGTTCCGAAGGCTGAGCGCCTTTCAACTCTGTGCTGGGAAGGGACGCATGCAGTCCCTCCTGATCCGCTGGGAAACAGCTCTGTAAGTATCACATGGAAGCGGCCCACGAGGCAGATGAGCGTACAAGGACACAGTGCTTGATATTGCGTCGGGTCCTTCGACGCTTGGGATCGTTCCTGTGGTTTCATTTCCGTGGCCTCTGGTTTGTCTGCTTCGCTCTGGGTTTCTGACGACCTTGCAGGAGAGTCTCGGACGGGACCAGATGCGAGCACAGGCTGTGAGCTCTCTTTAAGAAGTGCACCCGCCTCGACAAAGGGAATCATAGGCTGTGGCACAACGCTAGTGTCCATGTCGATGATATGATAGATAGAGACAAAAGAGAAAATACGGGGGGTGGGTCTTTGACCGCCTCCCGCTGATGTCATGCCGATTCGCTTGTTTGATTTTTTTTTCCTTTCCCGTACATTAGGGGGTTGATTAACGATCCGCGAACATGACTAGTATATTCACCTAAATTGCAAATATACTTGCGGGACGAATTTTTATTTCTGCCACTGCTTCGCACTTGAAACGACGGATATTAGTGTACTACACAACCCTATGAGGCCCTCCCACACATCATATCAATGAAAAATTTGTTTACAACTATAGTGTCACTGTGGCACAATCATTCAACCTCAAAATTCAACAACGACAAACAGACACCAACAGACACTGGGTGAATGAGAAGCGACGGACAACATGCAACAATCTCAACACTATGCAAGTTCAATCCCATATACGTATGTATGTACCATATCCAAATCCATAGCATTGTTCGTTCGTCCTGCCTCGGGGTGACCACTATCAGTGGTGTGGCCCAGAGGGCAGGCTGCGCAGCGTAGTGTATTTGCTCCACGTCCCACCGTGAATCACAGGTTATGTCACAGGACCGTCCGGAACTGGTGATGGAGGGTCGGAAATGAAGGCGTTGCTGCCTTTGATGTTGATGAAAGAATACTGCAAAAAGGCCGTCAAGACACCCGAACAATGAAAGCGATAAACGGCGGCATACCTCTGCAAGAGCCGTGTCTTGACCCCTATTATAGTTTTGGTATACGAGGTTGACCTACACCATAATGAGTGTCACATACATGAAGGAAATGCTGTACGTACCTCGGACATGAACGGCCGCAGTCCGGCAGATTCTAGCATCTCCCACCATGTCAAAAAGTCCTCAAATTTCTTATCCCACGTGTGTATTTCGATCAGCAGCTGACCGAAGGGAACTGGTTCTCCGGATGCCATATAAGGTTGCAATATTTGCGTGAGCACCTCAAACTCCCATCCTTCAATGTCAATTTTGAGAATGTCGATATATCGATGTCCTATCAAATGATTAAATCCCGCATCACGTACAAATTGGTTAAATTCATACTGTTCATATCGAGGAGCGTCTTGAGGGTGTACAGCTTATGTTCATCATTCAAGTCATGGGCATCAACATTTGCTAGCCCCCATGGATGGAAGTGTGCACGATGATCACGTTTGATGTTACCGAACGAGTTGGAGCGATAATCATAACCCCAGACTTCGCAGTAACGCGTACGCTTAAGAAGCTCAGCCTCGAATGATGTTTCGTAGTTCATACCTAGTCAACGTCTTATTTGAGAGAGACTGCAAAGTGAGCAATGACTTACCAAACGTGTATATTAGACAATTCGGCTTGAGCTTGAGTTGAGAGAGACCACAGGCCCACTTGCCTCCATCTCCTAACGACCCGATGCGTTCGACTTCATGTGGACATTGAAACGACGGGGGAAAAAAGCTCCCTGTTGAATTTAGTAAGGGTGCCGTCCAGGGAAAGTGACACGTATGCACTAGCACTCACAGACAGTATACGCTGGCCATGGATGTTTAGCTTCCGGGAACCTGAAAGAAGATCATGGGATCGACACGGTAAACATAAGGCTCTCCACGCACATGGAGATATCTTTGGCAGTCGGTCCGAACTTGCGTATCATCTCTTTGCGGTCACCCACTACTTTTTCATAGGACCGCTCAGCTTGCTCAAGTCGCGCAGAAACCCCACTATCTTGTATTGAAATCTCGTATAAATCTGGCCGAATGGGGGATTGGTAGTGATTAAGAAGGTATATGGTTGCTAAGATGACCAATGCTACTGAGATGAAATATCGAGGGTGTCGCTGCCAGACCAGGGGCATCTTGAGAAGGGCGTATAATTGGTGAGACAGAATGATTGGTTCAGTGAACAATCCGCGCAACTGAGTCGTACGCCAGACGCCCGTGTGGATAATAAAGATAGCAAGTCGTGTCACAAAAGTTTTTAAGGAAGGACTGTGCAGGGTTGTTTCCTTGCAACTGATTGACAGACACGTATCAAGACATATCGTACCGAGATGTTACGACAACTTACTGCAGCCCAGAATTTTTATGGTTGGCGGTGAAGAGACAGTGAGTGTTAACGCGGTAGCGCGCGTTCAGGTTTCATGAGCAAATTTGAGTGACGTGGGAGACCAGCAACAGCTTGGCAAGAAAAAAAAAAGACAAACGATGGTTGGCGCGGTCACTGCCACTCATCACTACGCCTTACTGATCTCTACCAACCAACAAAAGTAAGTAAGGGTAATGCTTGTCAGGTTTGCCTAGTGAGCCTCTGTAAGGTGACCCGGGTTGTTCAGGTCAAGAAATGGTCGAGCGATCCCTCCACAACTTATCTCGGCTATAACACGGTTCCGCCGGTTATTATCCGTGTTTCAACCTTGCACACGTCCCTGGCAGCAAACGATGAACTGGGTGACAACCCACGTTAATGTCAGTTGATCAAGCACTATCAGTCAGACATATCTGTGGTTGCTCAGTCAGTCAAGGACTCCACTTTAGAGCACGAATATTTTCTGAACGATTGTACACCACAACTCGTTCATTGCGGATCACTCGGACCTGCTGTACATTTTGAAGGTGGTGCATTGCATTGTTTTCACTCGGAGCGGTTTACCTGGGGGATATAGCTCCAACACTCCTTTTCCCGCACTGCTGTTGATGTCATCCAAGCTACTCGCCACGGAAATTCATCCACCTCTTGAACCTCCGAGACCGGCAAATGCGTTACTCATGTCGCCGAGCCACTGTTTCTGTCATGATGTCAGGCTCCGGCCCAACTTTGCAACACGCGAATAACGCCATGTTCTAGCTCATATACTTACGGCGGTCGTCCCTCTCAAATGAGGCTTGCCTCGAGGCGTTTGACGTAGACCCACCGCCTTCCATTTTGTCATTTTGGATTCATGTGGAATAGTCTGCGGCAGTGTGGCACAGCATTCGGCAAGTGCCATTATGCTGTCTGCTCAACGTACTTACTTACTTGACCGTAATCCGACTTCTAGATGGGCACAATATGTCACTGGGTACAAATGTGCGCCACACGTGGACGTCCTCCCGAAGCGAAACGGAGCGGCCTTCCATTCATTTAGAAGCACACAACTGCCTCATGCTGTGGACCGCCGTGTACATATAACCTTCAACATATCTCGCCGCATCACACAACCCATCCCATCACTCCCACCTCTCTAAACACGACAGCCATGATCCATACTTTGCGTTTTGTGTTGTATTGCATCCTGGTAGGCTTGTCTTGCACCTGCTGGGTACTCTGTACTCACCCAGAGTGTAGTTTGTTTTTGCTATCGTGACAATGGCGTTGTGTGCGGTGAGGATACATTACACCACTCACATACCCTCGTACGATCCGACGAATTACGGAGTCCAGTTCTATGGTAGGATTCCCACTCTCGTAAAGCTTAACCACCTCGTTAATTCGCAAGTACTCAAGACCCGGTGGTCGTTGAGCTCTTGGTGACGAGTGTCCTTACAATCTTGTGGGCACCGTTTGTGTAAGCATTGCCTTGTTTTATAAAGCCTGACCATCAACTAACTGTCGAGCAGTGCGCGTACCATCCACAGCAGGCTTGAGCATCGTTTCTTCAGCTCCTTTATGGCGGAGCTTATCGGACTGTTTATCTTCTTCCTTTTATGGCTTGTTGGGGATGCTATTGCAACTGTGAGTAGACACACTGTCCCAGCCGCTACGCTTGTTCATATCTTTCATCGCATAGCACACTAGCAACCCTCCGCAAGTCGATGTATATTGGGGAAATCTCTCCTCGTGCTGGTTCTACTGGGAGTGCCGAACCCTGACGGCGATGCTTGCGTTTGCCTGGCTTTGCTGGATTGTTGTCTTTGCATTGCTTGTGACATCTCTTCTCTTTGCGATTGCAAACAAGGCATTCCGTGATCCTATGCACGGTCGATATGATCGCCGTTCGACGCACCACTTTGGCGACACGCCTATGCGTAACTTGCCTTGATCACGCGTTTTTTGGGTGGTAACAATGAATCGAAGGTGCATGGTGCATGCACGAATTCAATGATAGACACGCGTTAGTCATGTTTTCCCAATACTTTCTGGGGGACCGGTCCTGGGGACAGCTTTGATATCGCCCTATTATAATATTGTACGATATACGTTTCTCTACTAGTCACTCTCCTACCTAGATTGCATCCTGCGTGGGCCGACGTTGTCTTTATTTCGTCTATCCAGATTTGCCTTTCCTCCTGACATTTTGTGAAAACCTGGGTACATACGTCAGGCGGTGTGTGCCTTATGATGTATGTACATAAGTTGGACCATCCATGGAGTGCGCGGACCTGACGACTGCGGGGATGCAAGAAGATTCATATATAGGCCCTGCAGGACACAGAATCCTTCTTCCCCTTGCCCATAGTACTGTCGGAATCATGCTAGCCCTGCTATCGTAGTATGAAAATTCATGATACATTGCACTTGATCGGATGGGTCCACCCACGGTCCGGTCAGGGCCGGTCTGTTGTCGCATCGTCATGGATGCCACGGTTCTGATTGATTCTCCTCTCCTCGACGAAGCCCATAGCCTTCACCACTTTCTGTTCACCCAAAGTAGTTTTTGTTCACACAAACGCAGCCGAGTCTGGGAATCGAAATTGGACATTGTACCTAGCAGTACAACGTATCATTAAACTTCGTCGGGTTCGTCGGACGTGAAGTGGTTGCCCCTACAGCAAGTATTGTAGGAGCTTCGGATAGGGCTTTGAAACATTCCAAGGACATGGGTTTACCGCGAGTATGTAGATAGGGTTGCTCAGCTCAGACTCTTGATTTCAAGGTTTGATAACTGTTGATGAACTGCGGCGTTATCACCTCATTTCCACGCAGCCCACGGTGTTTAAATATTCACAACCACCAGCGCCTGCGACTGCAACGATGATGCTCACTCCGGGTATGCGCTGTGTGGCTCATTGGGCGTTGTCGACCGTTTTCCCTATTATCGCCTTGTTTTTGCTTTTGGTGAGATGCTTGCAAACTTTTGCAGGGATCTCGCTGTCTGTTGGAGGCTTGATCGCCCTGTTCATTTCCATATCGCTCGCCTTGTTGGTTATGTTCATCGTCTCGATCGAGGTATCCCAACGTCGCAGGGCTGCGGCGTATGGGGCAAGGCTCATCCCCCGGGCTCGGGGGTATCTACCTGGAAACTTCGACATGTTACTCCAGTTAGTCCAGAGAACCGAGACGGCCTACATTGGTGATCCTATTTTTTTTTTCTTATCGCAATATGCTAACGGAGGTATCTCAGGCGACCCCTTTCATGAGATGGTCCAACGCCATGGACCTGTCTTTAATATGAGATTTTTTTGGGAGGACGTTATTATTACGACTGAGCCCCAGGTTATCAAGGCGCGTTGATGGTTTCACATGTTTTGCTAATCCGTAATCCATCTTCCAGACTATTCTGGCCACTGACTTCCATGGCTATGTCAAAGGTGTGAAACCACCCCCCTTCCATTCAAAGTCTAATCTCGCTGCAGGTGACAAGTTCAGGGAAACGGCCAATAGCGTATTGGGAACGGGTGTCTTCAACTCTGACGGTGAGCCCTCAGTGTTGACATCTTCATACCTGCTTTTGAACCGAGATGATAAGGGGACACATGGAAGTGGGTAAAACATGTTTATATATGGTACAATTTACGGACACCTTTTTTAGGTTTCATCGCTCCATGGCTCGCCCATTCTTCAGCATCGACAAGATCAGCCATTTTGACATCTTCGATCGCCATGCGGAGACCGCAGTTGCATTGATGAAAGAACGGTTCCACGTTGGTCTCGCTGTGGACTTCCAGGTATATACGTTCAGGCCCATTTTGACCCTGTTTGCTTATCGGGCATGGTGCAAAAGGACGTCATCTCTCGTTTCACGCTTGATTCCGCATCCGAATTTTTGTTTGGTCATTGCGTGAACACGTTGGCCGCCGGACTCCCATACCCTTACAATTTCTCGCGGTTCGAGGTGGTGTCCAGAGAGTCCAACATTGCCCTGGATTTTGCAGCTGCGTTTGGCGCAGCCCTGCAGGCGCTGGCCAATCGGAACATGATCGGGGGTTCTTGGCCACTCTTTGAACTGTTTGAGGACCCCATGCGGGGGCCTATGAAAATCGTCAATGCCCTCCTAGAGCCCATCATGAAGGACGCGATTGCAAAACAGAGAGCATCTCATGGACTCTCGGGTGCAGATAAGGATACTGAGACTGAAACTCTGCTAGACCACTTAATACGGCAGACAACAGGTGCATATAATCACACCCTTTGGTGTCCACATTGCTAATGTACGACGATACAATGCTTAAGATATCAAGGTTCTAAAGGATCAAATACTGAACATCTTGTTGGCTGGTAGAGACACGGTGTGCATTCGTCGTCTTTGTGCTGTACTTTGGATCCTTATACACTAACCACAGACCGCCTCAACCTTGACATTCGCTGTCTATATGATGGCTATGCACCCCGATGTGCTCAGCCGATTGAGGAAAGAAATCCTGGAAAAGGTTGGGCCCACGAGACGACCGACATACGATGATATTCGTGAGATGAAGTTTCTTCGGGCTGTTTTAAACGGTATGTTGAATGAAGGCGGCCCCACGGATGTCAACTGACTTGTCCTAGAAACATTGAGACTCTTCCCTGCCGTGTGCGCTGATGCCAGTTTCCCCGTATCATCGGATAGCCTGACCTTGTTTTGTGATCACAGGCCGTTCAATGTTCGGTCCGTAGGTGTTCTCGTCGATAATATCACAGGCTCACCTTCAGTAGGGAAAGTGTCAACGATACTACCTGGCAGTCATCGAACCCTGATGATAAGCCGTTCTTTGTGCCCAGTAGAACGACGTAAGGCCGATTGCTTTTGGGTGTCTCCTGTTGTCAACGATTTCCAGGGTCGGCTATTCTGTCCTGTTGATGCAACGGAGGACAGACCTCTGGGGTCCGGATGCGTTGGAGTTTGACCCTGATAGATTCCTTGATGATCGTCTACGCAAATACCTTACGCCCAATCCGTTCATATTCCTCCCATTTAACGCAGGACCGCGCATCTGCCTCGGCCAACAGGTATGTATCCCCGCATCCCTTGAGATTCTTTTCTGAGTGCTGACGTTTTTTTTCTATTCTCCTTTTCTTCCCCTCCCCTGGTCGTCCCTGTTTTGTAGTTCGCTTACAATGAGATGTCGTTCATGTTAATTCGACTGTTGCAAAGCTTTTCTTCGGTTGTGCTTTCCCCCGAGTCGCAACACCCAGCGGATCGACCTCCGGCTGCATGGGCCAACGGGAAGGGACGGCAGACCTTTGAACAGATTCATCCGAGACACCATTTGACAATCTATGTGAAGGTACGAAGGCGCGCTTTCAAAAGTGGCATGCACGATGCTGAATGGATTGGCTACCTCGTAGGGTGGCTTGTGGGTTAAGATGACACCTACGGAGACGTGAACGACATGTTGGAGTGTCGTCAAATCATCATCTAAGAGACGCATCGGTGTACACCAGTAACGTCGTATTATTGTTATCTCTGTGTTTACATACAATACAGTGTATAACAACATTGATTCATCCCTCGCTTCTCACACATGGGTGATTATGCCCCTTACGCCCCTCGTCTGAACGTCTGTCAGGGTAGCATAGGGTTCGTCGCTGGTGCCACCGGGAGCTGATACACGTTTGGTGGGAGCGTCTCGGCATACACAACAGACGGAATGGGGTGAGCATGCGAACTCAACTTGGTCGGGAGGTCGATGACGCTCGTTAATTCGACTGTCCTACTTCCGATGCCACCATCAGGTGCAGCAGTTGCAGGCTTGATAATGCCCCATTTTTGACACACGCGATATCCAAATGTGGCGATGACAAGCGCATTACAAACAAAGAGCGCAAGGGCAGCCTAGTCATAGTATATAGGTTTCAGTGGCCCTCCCCCTTCATAACGTGGAGAGATAAGGCTGTTCTTTTACCTTTATTTGACCGATGATGAACGTTGCGTTCGAGGCGTCATGTAAAAGGATAATGGAATGGAGAATGGTGACTCCAGTGACGAGCATCGAAGCCGAAAATGCGGCTAAGATGAGGATACGACGGTCCTGGGGAAGCTTGACGCCACGGAGAAACCATATCGGCAGAACGACGAGGATCGTGTCCGAGATGATATCCGCTTTTGAGCCTAACTTCAAGCTCTGGGGAGGGGGCGGATACGAGATCGACTCACTGATGAGTTGGGCGATGGCAACGGGGTTTGTGACCTTGCAAAGCTCCACCACACAAATGTCAATTTTTTGTGCTATGAGGCCTGCCTCCATGAACAAGAATAAACCACCGATACAATATGCGACGCCCCGCAATTTAGGCGTCGGGTTTGCTATCCGAACGACTGAGCACAGAATACTTATCCGGGCGAACCTATGCAAACGACATGTGAAGTTAGCATATGGTTCCACACGCAAGCTGAGTTTTTAACCATAAGACAGACGTGATAGACACAGAAAGAAGCCAGTTTCCATCAACGTTTGTTTGGGGGTCCTGAACCACTGAATGAAGCGTTTAAGTCGACTGGATCTGATGCAGGACTAATAACTCACGATTGTTACGATTTTGTGGGTCTTTTTGCATCCAGACACTAGCAAGACACGCCACGTCACACACAAGGGCAAACGCAGCCCATCCGTCCTCCCACCAAAACCTGGCCAAATACCAACGATAAAGTATTCGGAAGGTTGTAGAGCTGATGGCGATGGCATGCACGATCGTCGAAGGGGCTTTGCATGCATTTATATCAACACGAATGAGACAAGAACACAAAGAAAGTGGGAAACGGACTCTGTACCACGGACGTCCAGGGAGATACGTCGATATCCATACAGAGGGCATCTGGTGCTGGGTATCTTTATAAATAGAGTCGGGGATGTTTTCAATTATGTGACAGTATTCATGATTGGCCTGTTCTTTGCGACTTACCCACCGACATACCGCCAAACATAGGGAACGTGAGCGAAGAAATGCGACCCTGGGAGAAAAAAAGGGCGAGAGGTAACATCATACTCTCACCACGGCCCCGAGGAGCCCCACTCATGCCGCTGTGGTGGCCAGGGTCATGACTGCAAGGCGAAGGGGCTGACAGGGTTGATCAATGCATTGCTGAGCTATTCCATACGTGGAGAGTCGTTCAGGTTCCTGCAGGTTTAATAGCGGGTGTGAGAGAAGTTCTCGGTGGGATTGCTCCTATAGCAGACTTAGAGTTTCGGTTTTAGACGGACGCAATGCGATCATCATGGTATGAGGTCAACCAAAACCTAGGTAAATGTGGCAGCAGCCTGAGTCTCTTGTAGTCCATACCTCCTGAAAAGACGGGAAGATATGGGTTATGAGGGAGGACGTGTTTTCATGGAGGTCTAAAACCCCCCAAATTAGGAAAGTAGTGCGGGAGTTATATAGTGATCACGTGCCGCGATTAGGGTCTTCCCTTCCTTCCGCAACCTCACCCGAAAGACTTGTTTGCTCTCACATTCGAGGAACTTATGCGTGACGAATACGAAACTCGTAAGCAAACCCTTGCATTGAGAGTTGCTAAGCCGGTATGCATACTTTCCAGACGGAGAGGATTCGGATCCCATAAGCTCTGGTTCGGACAGTCTCAATGAGTCTGAATCGGACTCCTCTGAAAGTGAAGAACCGGGATTGGATGACCAAACACGCTCCTCTGTGCATGCAGAGGTCGATGCTGATTTCGAGTACGTACATTCAATTTCGTAGGCGCCGCGTCTGGTCAACGTTTGGCATAGGCTCCTCGTTCAGAATATTCGAACGGCAGATGATGTATCAAGCACGGGCGTGTTACAGCGGGAATGGGATATCCGTCTGGAGGACCAAGATGCCGTGTTTCGAGACGACCTGCGGGAGGCATCGGGCATCGGGAGGACCAAAAGAAAGAGGGTAAGATTTTTCTGCTTTCGGATATAGTCTTCTATTTGACATTTTATGGATGATCATGCAGCGAGAACGTAGAGTCGGACCTGCACTTTCGCATCAAGTCCGAGCATTGATCGGAGAAGGCAATCAGGCCTATATTGATAACAACCTTACCGAGGCTATTCGAGTGATGCAAGAAGTTATTCGTATCGAACCACGTGCCATCCCTGCTTGGACAGTCCTCGCTCAGTGTTACGAAGATATGGATGAACCCCAGAAGGCCCTTCAGCTACGCATCATGGCTGCTCATCTCAGACGTGACTCAGAGGAATGGGAGCGCTTGGCCCGACAATCCAGGTGACTACTACAAGTTCAGGATTAAGCCTCGTCATTGAGGTTTCCTCAGGGATCTAGGATTTAACCAGCAAGCTTTGTATTGTTACACGAAATTGTACAACCTAGACCCTGAAAACGTAGTAGACGCTCTTTGGGATAGGGCGGCTCTCGCGAGGGAGATGCGTGATCTCCGAACGGTAGGGTGCTGCCACAGAGCTTACTTACTTGAACTCATTTCGGCCATGAGGCTCGCCACTCTCTCTTGGCGATTCTCAAGCGCTTCCCACACGACGTCACTGTGTTGACAGAACTCCGACCGATTCTCATCGAGCTCGCAGATTTCGTACTCTGCACTTCTCTCTATCAAGATGCCTTTGAATACAATCAAGGGTTGCATCCTCTTGGCCATGCTCTGGATCCATCTATATCCAGACAGAACGAACAGCCAAGGTTTGCCTTCATTGAATTGCTTGTCCTCGCAGACCTTTACAATACCATGAATGAGTATGATCGAGCCATCGACACAATTCGAAAAGGTTGTCGATGGCTTCAGGGCAGGGCAGCACAGAAATTTTGGGATGTATGTGAAGACGATCGAGAGTATGATCTACTTGGTCAAGACGGAGGCGAGCTCATACATCGTGCGGGAGATGTCCAGTCGGGGTATTATCCCTTGGACATAAACGCCCGCCACCGACTTGCGGTAGCTCGGATTAGAATGGGTGACATCGACGAGGGGAAGGTTCGTGAACCATTTCTGTGCATTAGGGGTTAATCTTAAATTTGTATCGACTCAGATGCATGCGGATATTGTGTTGTCGCAGGACACGCTGGATTATGCTGCATTGTATGGGGAGATAGCAGACGCGTATTTTGAACTCGAGATGTATTCCGACGCCGGTCCGGTCTATGAGACACTTGCTGTTGACCCTGCGGTGCGCCATATTCACGCTATGAACTGACGCTTCCCCTAATGGACTCGTATAGACAAGTAGTTTATACATCCTATCGCAAGTTGCTACATGCCGAAGGATGCAGGGTGACATACGTGAGGCATCTGATGTCTACAAACAAGGTAGGTTTGTCATTGGCTATGAACTAAAAAGGCTGACGCAATCCCAAGTCATCGACGCTGACCCCTCCAATACCGATGCCAAAATGAAACTTGCGGAGCTTTATGAAATCCTGGACGAGCCACGTAAGGCACTGGAGTTGGTTTATCAAGGTATGTATTCATTCCCGATGGTAACCGGAGTTTGGTGATGCACAGCTCCCAGTTATCGACACAAGGAAACGCCGTCCGGGCCAAGCCGACAATACAGCACTCCCCAGTGCATCTTCGACTTCTCGTCCCTCTGCTTCCTTGTTTGACGAGAAGGCTCAGGGCCGACAAAAAGGAAAGCCTGCGAGTAAGAATGGTCGGCTAACTTTTGCTGAACTGAAAGCTCTCGAGGAGCAGCGTGAGAAAGAAGTCTTGTTCGGTTACAAACGGGTCGAGGAGCTTTGGCCGAGTCTCCTAAGTGAAGACTGTGGTGAGGAGGTTGTTCGGGAATGGATGTTAGAGGCCGAGAAGCTTGTAGAAATGTTCAGGGAGACACGGAATTTGTTCTTGACTAGCAGAGTACGTGCCACAAGTTCTCGCGTTCCTTAATCGACTAATGACTGGGTAGCACAGTGATTTTCGGGGTATGTTTCCCAGGAAACGACAGCAACGCCGAAACGAAACAGACGAAGAAAGAATGGCGTCGAGACTAGAGCTCATCGGTTGGTCCCGTTCAGGCTCCTGGTGCTCCCTTCTAGCTGATCTGCCCAGAACGAGACAAACACCTACGGAAATCGAAAGACAGCAGCGGTCAACAATCTGTGAAGGTTGATTCATTCCGTGGTGTCACCTTCGAAAACTGGCTGCGACTTATTATGCAGGTGTGATACCCGCTCGATTTTGAAGGCGTGTCTCAGCTTTACCTCTGAGCAGTACGCATTCATGCTGACAAGAGGAGGAGAATATGAACTCGCCGACGAAGTTCTGCGTCACATCTTGTTGTCAAATGGATACCGAAGTAAAGAGAAGCAAGTCACTATCCGGCTTGCTATTATCAGTACGTATCAGCAGCCCGTGGATCTTGATCATTCGTTTATATCTCCGTTGATAGCATGCGCAATAACTGTCGAGAACTACACCGTCGTCGTCGAGCAGTGCCGAAAACTGATCAACACTTATCAATTTAATAATGAACCAGTGAGGATACTTTTATCCTCGCTCTCCAGTGGTTTGCGGCCCGCAGATTCGTTTATCAGTTCTACCTTGCAAAAACACATGCTAAGAGAGGTTCGACTAAGCGACGGAGCCGTGAAGACACCAGAACTCCTGAAATGGAACAACTCCAGCCAACGGTACCATTTAGGGACCGCCAAATCGGCCGACGACGATGATGCGATCAAAGGAGCCGACGCGGCGGAAGACGACCCCGAAGACTTCGGAGACGCGGTGGAACCTTCGACTACTGGCGACAAGAGACCCCCGCGGTTTCTTACCAAGAATAATCCCATTCCAGTCACCTTGTACGGACAATTGTGTCTTGCGGCCAAGAGCTATCAGAGCGCGATATGTAAGGTGCTCGGAACCGAACCCGTGTGGCATGCTGATGATGGGGTAGTTTATTTATTGCACGGGTACGATTATTGTCGAGAAGATCCGCTCATATGTTTGTGCCTTGCTCTCGCGTCCCTGGGCAGGGCGATGCAGCGTCAAGCAGATAATCGTAATCACCTCGTCGCTCAAGTATGTTTTCCGATTAAATTCCGGACTCGTTATACAGACGTGGTTCCGTCAGGGAATGGCATGCCTGTCGCAGTATCGAGCCGCACGAAGACAAGCTGGACAACACGTGCTGCCTGAAATCGAGTTTAATTTCGGCAGGGCGTTTCAGCAGCTAGGTAAGCTTTGGTAGTTCGGTCGATTCACCCACCAATCGTATTGTGCATGATTCACCAGGGTTACACACCCTCGCAGTTGCACACTATGAAAAGGTGTTGAAACTTGTCGAGGACCGAAAGGATGACGTGAGCCTCTCTTACCACTGTCATAGCCATTCTGATGTAATGACCTCAGGACGTTTCTGTGGCTCGAGAGGCAGCCTACAACCTCGCACTCATCTATGTTACGACCGGAGCTACTCCGTTGGCGGAAGCACTTTATCGTCGATGGTTATCTTTATGACAGTGGTGGCTAGAGCCGGGCATGGCATGGCGTTGTACTCTCCATGATTTGCAATCGGGCCGGAGTCAGGCCACTTGAGTCATCCTGTATGACACATGTAAAGTGGACTGACATTTTGACACCAATTATGATCCTGGCTTCATCCGACCAAATGGCAATGGACGCAAACTTAAGAGTGCAACATCTGCATCCCAGCCACTTGCTTTCTCCCTCCAATTTCTACCTCCTCGATTCAGATATGTCAGCAAACGATAGTCCGTCGTCGTCGCTACATACCCTTGTAAGAACCCTTTCGTGCCCTCCAACGTCTGAACACTCCTCGCTAATACACCCACAGGAGCGGCACAACCGCTCCAAAAGCACCGTGTGGTCGACGGACACTGACATCGACTCAATCGAATACGCGTCATCGTCTGGAACGACGACACCGGAAGACGATGCCAAGGAATTTCATCTGGCACCCACGCTCCGTAGCGTCCTTCCTAGCAAATCAAAATCCGTTCTCCGAGAGAAATCTCCTGTTGTCACGAAACATCGGAATCTCGCTTCAGCAGTGAATAGGGTCAAAAGAGTTGCCCATGCCTTGGTCGTGTTCAAGAAGAAGGTTAGTGCGTGTTCTGTTCCCTCCCGTTTTCGCAACGTAAACCTGATGACGATGAACTGCGCGTGGGACACTCCAGAGACCCGATGAGATTTCCCCCAGCCCACTGAGAGAACGATTCGGAAAGCGGATGTCTGTTAAACCCCATCCGGATGAGGTATGTGGATCCGTGTCGTGGAAACGCCAAACATTCAATGCAGAATTCCACACTCAGGGTTTCTATAGCCTACCCAACCGACGGTTCTCCCTCTCGGATGTGAGCACGCCGTCGGTGAGCCTTTAGTTTAGTATTACGCTTGCGTTTGAATGCTTACCGTCAATATGACAAGCATCGGCATCAGCACGAGACGATCACACGTAGGTTTGGGACGATCTCTGGTGCGACGTCTCATATCGCCAAGGACTCGTTTTGGAAGAAACGAAGCGGGCCTCGCATACCCAGCTTCTCAAACCTGCAACATAATATTTTTCCGCCATCGATGTCAACGTTAGCGGCCCGAACACGTACCTTGACGTTCAGCACACTCTTGGTTTACGCGCTCCGTGCCTTGCTCTTCGTGCCATGGTGCATCGCAGTCGGTGGCGCCCTGCTCTTGTTCCCAAGTTATGTAGAACTTGTCGCGTTCGGTCCCGGGTACCTCCCATCCCCAAGGGGAATACGCCGCTTTGCACATTGGGCTGAATGTGGTCAACAACACGTGTTGATATTCCTCGCCTGCCTGATAGTCGTTCTGTGGTATCATTGCGCCTTGGGGATATCGCTAATGGGTATCGTCGTGTCTCGCTTTCTGTACGTGTGGCATGCTTTCAAGGTGGACAAGGGCATACCACTTGGAGAGGACGACCAGCAGAGTTTGTACCTCGTGGTGACGGGTCTGGCCTCTGCAAATGGCTCATTTCACGTGCGTAGACCGGGAGGTGGAAAGGCCGTGATGAACACCTACGATTTCGTCTGAAAGCTTTGGATGTTAAGTCGACCCGAGAATGTTGTAAGAATGGGCGTTGCTATCATTGTAAATTACATTCACTTTATTGTATCTCACCATTATTGTATGTAGGTTCACAGATGGCACTCTAGTTATAAGCGTAATTTCGGGGCGTTTCAAGGCATGGACCGGCGTCTTTGGCTTTCAAGTCGACAGGACCAGTGCTTAGCGACTAAAACCAGGATGAATAGATGTGCTCTTCACCTTTCATGCACCCCAAGAATTACACTAACGAAAGCGCCAAACCCCCGAGGAGATGACAATTTTTATCACAGAATAGCCGGTCGTCACCAATGTCTTGTCTTGAGAATGGTTTGGTCACGTGAATAAAATTCGTTGTTGCTATCGCCGGCTTTACCAAGTTGTCACTATAATGATCCTCCAATCTCGGGCTAGCTCTTTTCGAGTCTTAATTCGGAGCTAGATGGTCCAAAGAACATAAACATGACGCCGGAACATCATTATGCATCATGATCCGTCATGACCAATCGCACTCCCACTGCTGTCGAATACACCATTGATCGTGAGTTTTGCGTCAACCCTAACACTTGTACTCGACGACAGATTATTATTCAGTTCGATTTCTTTGCTCCGCGTGTACCAGAATCCCCGCTCACCTTTGGCTATTTCCAGTCCTCCGTGAGTTCATAACACGATGTATTACGAACTGAACTCAGGCGATGGCTCCACCTTGAGAGCCTACAGCTCTGAGAATAATTTCTTTGAATGGACATTTTGTCGTTGTCACCCGTACGCCGGCGAAACCAGGGCTTCCGATTCTGGAATTTCTGGTCTGAACTCCCGAGCCGGTATTATAAAAAGTAAAAGGCACTGTGAACTGTGCTAGTATCATCGGATTGTGAGTAATTTCCTGGACGTAAGGAAGCCCCTGAGTTGTGCACTGTCTCATCTGGAAGTTCGCGATGTCACCGGCATGACGAGATAATCTGTTGACGCTAATCAGATATAGCCGGGCCTAACCAAAATGGTGGCTTCTACGGACATCATTGCTTTCGTTGCTAAGGGCATGTTTTGACATTGAAATCAATGTTAAAACGTTGTCTTCGCTCAGTTATGAACGAGAGGAAGGCTACTATTCTCCTTCGAAGGTGGGCGTTTCGATAAAAAGGAATGAAGTGGACACAGTGTTTGTTGAGTGCCAAGGCCCGTCAGCTATTCATCTTCCCGACCAAGGTTGCTCACAGTACCCGAATGGAGAGGTACGAAGATACGAAGAGGATCCGGGTGGATATACCAACTATCTGCACTATCTTCCCGCAGCCGTCCAGAATCAAAACGAGGCGATAGTGTGCAAAACCAATATCCACAGAAAATATCTACTAGCGTACATGGCAGGCTGTACAACACGATGTTCCGCAAGTGAATCGCTCTGGCGCATAGTCGGCCAAGGAAAGTGACAGGACGCTTTCAGCCAGTCATCACAAGAAACCTCCACTGAGTATGTCTTTGGCCCGCCAGGCCGACTGTCACCACTGATACTTCTGGTTCTCGTGCAGTGGTGTCCGAGGTATATTCGGCCTTCAGGCCCCAAGACTGCTCTCTCAAGTGAGCAACACTTTCTGGAAGACATTCGACGAAGTAACAGCATTTATTGCTGCGGTGGCCCTGGTTGATGAAAGAACCATCAAATAGGCTAGCCGAAAACCTTTGTGTGGCACGGATCAAAATCAACTCTGTTTTATTCTTAGACATCTCGGGACCTCCCGGAAATCATTCGTTTTGGGCATTCTCTACACACAGTCCCGGACCCCACGCCTCAGCCCGGGGTTAACGGGTGACAGACTCCCTAATCGGTTCTCAAACAGGTATGTGCTCTAGTCCCTGAAGGACAATCAAAACTTTTCGGCGACGAACTTCCGTATTGGTCCTTAAGTGTCCATTTAGTAAGAGTAATCTGATCCCGTAAGGCCCTTCATCATACGGTGAGTGGCTTGTTTCAAAACGCAAACATCACAAAAACTCACGCGTGAGGCGTACGTCCCCCACCCTATAGTGCATGGACTAGATTTCAAACCGATAACCCGAGGACGGCATAACAAGCCTCAGTTCCCTTCCCGCTATACTACTTCGCCTGTATCCAGGACGGTGTCAACTGCATGATGGTTGCTGGCTACACATGACACGCACCGTATACGGCATCCATCTGTGACAGCATATACGGATCATCATACTGATGGCTACCACGTTCGTGACGCGACCTTCATATGCACGAAAAAGGGCACACACATATATAACTCGTAGATGATCTCTGGATTCTTGCCTTGAGTTCCCGACAGTTCAGGTCAACAAACATGTTCCCGCCTCAGTCCATCCTCGCAGCAGCTCTCTTATCTTCCTACGTGCTTTGTTTCCCTCGTCAGAGCCGCGGCAATGTGGCCTATTACGACCCCACCCCAGGGGGTGGTTCCATGCTAGACAACGCAGGAGATGGTTTAGGAGAGCCTCTGAATGTCCGTTTTTCGTCGTCTCTTATCACTATACGTTTTGATAGAAATATAGGTGATCATTTCAGGCGAGAGCTCTCCAGACGTTCTGACAGACGATGGTATCGTGAACTACGCTCGTGCTATTGGATTGTAAGTGGTCTCGTCGTTTACCCAAAGATGATCAAAGTTGAGGGCCGTCAAACCTGGCAGCTCGACGGAGTGCTTTGGAATTCATCTCGGGAATCCGCAGTCTGCAAACCTCGGTGATGGAAATGGTTGGGTCAATCAAACCATTGAGCTCCGCCAGGATTATGGGGATGCCACCGCTGGAACATGCATTGAAAGCTTGATTGGTGGTAATCATTTCCGGTACATCCAATGTTATCTTTGTCCGATCGGGGTGGTGACTATAGATGAAGGGTGTTCCGTCAGAATGGTTCCTTAGCGAACAGTGGAGCATTGTTTTTAGCGTATGTCTTCCATTCCTGCTTTCTCTCCCTAACCATTTCACCCTATCCCATAGGGTTTCCAAAGAAGAGGTAATTAGATCACTCCAGGCGCATTCATTCCTAATGTTACACTTAATTAGCCTGTCACGCAGAACCACGACATCGTGCCAGATGGATATAATATAGGAAGGCGAGTGCTTTGTCTGCGACATCAGCAACGTGTCGCTTACTTCCTTCCAGGGATGATCTGGTTTCAGCTGCAGTTGGCAGCTCCAGCTACGACGGTGTTTCCTACTCTACGACAACAGACAATATCACCGGACTAATTGCGGCAGGTTCCGAAGACGTCAACCACGGTACGTGTCAATGTGTAGATTGACGGACCAAAATTAAAATTGATCCTCTTCAAGGTATTTCCCAGGACGGTATCGTGGTGCTCCTGACGGTAACCGTCGTTTGAAGCCCTTGATGGATCATAACATCCATTGTTCCGTTTCCTGTTAGAGATAGATAATCTGAGATATTAATTTATTCCGGACTTCTCTATTTATTGGTTTAGAATAAGGTACATGTTAATTACTATGTCTCCCTGATTGACAAGGAAACTTCAAGGACTGGCACCTAGACGAATCTGCTGTCCGAAGTTAACCTCGTGTACATGATGTACTCACTCACCGTTCAACCGCTCCCGAATCCTGAGACTACTAGTCTAATCGGAAATAACGTTTCACTGCCCGCAGTGATGCACGGCAAGTGCACGCGTTCAACTGATTTGAATACCCGTTGCCGCTCAACCTGTTCGTATCGTAGGCTTCGCGGGCCGTGTGTACAGCGGATGGCAGCCCGCGCCAGTTAATGCCGTTTCAAATAGAATGTGCCTCACTCGGAAAGAGAAATGCTTCGAGTTCGGAATTCAATGATTAGTGAGCACTAGCAGGTTACGAGTCACTAGTGTAGAAATTCTAGTTGATGGTCTGATTCCCGGGATTTCACGTTTTCGAAATTTGGTTTGGCAATGCGAGCCATCCCACTGCCTCATGGCCAATTGATCCGTGCGTCCGCTGTCACCGTGCTCGCCAGTTACTCTTGGAATACGATGAGCCAGTTGAACAACATGTTGGGCCGAACAACGTGATATAAATGGCTTTGGTACACGAATCTGGACTGGTTCGGCGCTGTTAATATTTGGTTTAATTAGGTATGTCATCCGAAGCGAAACGAAGGTTTCCTGCTAGTCATAAATCTGCGCAATGCTTGTCCCAATTTGTTGATAAATTGATCCATTCAAGCCGTGCTGGCGTGAAAAACTTCCAAGCGACATTGAAAAGCAGGTGAAGCCGAAGTGCTTCACCAGTGTGTCGTTCGGATGTTCATCCACCATGCCCACTATTTGTGGATCAAATGGACAACTGGTTGTTAATCGTAAGTTTTGCTCATATATTACATTTTGTGCTACGTAATAACCAGGATGTCATTGAGATGACGACGCGAGATGCTAGAGAAGTCCGTTCCCAACTTTCTACCGCATATATCAGGACTTCAGTTTCAATGCTGTAGACACTCGATCCTTGATGAGATCTCCATCGAGAATCTCCATGGACGGTCCGTGGCGATGACTACTGGATGACGCGCAAAGAAACATGAAATGCATTATTCGGTACGGTTGGTCTTGTGACGAAATGGTCGAAGACATATAACGTCATGTTGAACCTACTGTTCATACAAATGGGACGCAGTCGGAGACCCTGATAGACTTGCTTGACGGTTCTTGCCCCCCGCTTTTCCTACATACCTCGCTCTCATTCCTTTTTTCTGAAAAATGTTTCCACTTAGAGTCATTTGCGCGGCTTCTCTGCTGTCGCTCTTTTCCCCTTGTTCCGCTCTTTATGCCCGTGGCCCAAGTGTGCCTTTCAATGACCCCACTGCAGGCGGAGGATCCATGTTGGACAACGCAGGAAATGGTCTTGGTGAGCCTTTAAATGTGCGCTTTTCACCTTTCTATCGTTGTTTTTCTGGATTGACAAAAATATGTCAGGTTATCATCTCAGGCGAAAGCTCCCCAGACGTTCTGACTGACGATGGTATTGTGAACTACGCTCGTGCTATTGGATTGTAAGTGGTTTCGTCGGTTTCCCGAAGACGATAAAAGTTGCGGACCGTCATATCTGGCAGCTCGACGGAGTGCCTTGGAATTCATATCGGAAGCCCACAGTCTGCAAACCTTGGTGATGGAAATGGTTGGGTCGATCAAATTATTGAGCTTCGTCAGGATTATGGGAATGCTATCGCTGGAGCATGCACTGAAAGCCTGATTGGTGGTAATCATCTCCGGTACATCCAATGTTATCTTTGTCCGGTCGGGGTAGTGACTATAGGTGAAGGGTGTTCCGTCAAAATGGTTCTTCGGCGAACAGTGGAGCATTATTTTTAGCGTATGTCTCTCGTTCCTGTTTTCCCTCTCTAATTCACGCCCGTCTCACAGGGTTTCCAAGGAAGAGGTAATTGAATGGTTTGAGCAAAAATGCATCATGCCTAACATCATATTTATTAGTCCTCCGCGGACAACCACAATATCGCACCAAATGGATATGATGAAGGAAGGCGAGTGCTTTGATACTTCAACATCAGCAACGTATTGCTCATGGCTTCCTAGGGATGAACTGGTTTCAGCTGCAGTTGGCGTCACTAGCTACAACGGAATTTCCTACTCTACGTCAGCAGAGAATATCGGAGGATTAATTGCGCCAGATTCTGCAGGCGTCAACCATGGTACGTGTCACTGCCCCAATTGATAGACCGGGATTGAATAATTGACCCTCGTGAAGGCATTTCCCAGGACGGTATCGTGAAACTCTTGACAGTAACCATCGTTTAGTGTGCTCGTCGTCGTTGATTTTTCCGTCTTTCCACTGTTCAGTTGCTTACTGTCGCGAAAAGACGTATTTGGGCATACCATCCTCTTGGCCTCGTAATCGGATACCATCTACTTTAAAAGTTCCGTTTTCATAGGTGTAGTTCATACTTACCCTCTCTGTTGTTGACCCCTTCCATTGTCATAATACAATTTGCCTGCAGCCTTCATCGTCACGTTCATGCACTCACACGGACTACTTACGAGTGGAAAACTCTGGTCTGTGAGTTACTCAAACATCCCTATGTCGATTGAGCAATAATATTACCACTGTCTAATATCAAATGGTACCAGCTAATCATCATCGACTAAGATGCCACTGACAGGCCAGTGAAAACGCCATTCTGAACTTGTGTTCTTTCCACCCACGTCAGTTGTCGACAGATGCGATGTCAACAGATGTAGTGTCGTGCGTTTAGTTGAACGGTGACTCTCCTCCATGAGTGCAAGATGTTCCCTGAAGCGATCTCAATGCCCATATGGGTTCTAATTCTCTCAGCCTTGTTCGACCACATGATGTTTATCACGGACAAGTCTGTGTCATGCAGTATAACGTGCTCCCACTGACTTCCTGATGGCCGAAACATTCCTGAAACAATCTCACCCAGAAGAACGAGTCATAGGATCACTTGCATTTGGACAGCATTGCTCACGCTCCCAGCCATCGCTTCGCAATGTTCGTCTGAAGAGCGGCATTTGTTCAAGAAGAATTCCTCTGAGACACTTCGTGCTGGTTGATCCATTCAGGCCCGATCCGCGGGGAGATCCGGATGGCTCTACGCATCCTGGACATGGAACACTTGGAAGTCGTTTGCTTAAATGCATGCGGGAAACGAGTCCATTCTGGCGGGTACGTGATTCTGAACATCGCATATATATGGGACTCTAGGGACACCAAGGACATCAAAATTCGTTGGTTCAAATGCTACCTTTCAAGGGTATGCTGTTTCTCGTTCTCGTACTCCATTTCGGGATCAGCGTAGGTTTGGACAACCGTCTCGCTCTGATGCCGCCCATGGGATGGAACCCATATAACGTGTACCAGTCGGTTTTTCCTTGCCTGGTGCAGCGGCCCATGTTAACGCATGCACACCCTGCAGATGCGACACGAACGAACTCCAGTATCGCAACGCAGCCCTTGCTCTCGTCACCTCAGGTCTGGCAGATCACGGCTACCGATACGTCAACCTGTGCGTCTCCAAATGTCTGTCTCTGTGTGAAGAGTGATACGTCTTCACGAGCCTCCCAAAAACGCTGTTAGTGACTGTGGATGGCAATCGACAGAACGCTCGTCGTCGGGCGGGTTCACGTGGAATGCGACGCGAATACCATCTGGTGTTCCTGCGCTTGCAGATTATGTTCACAGCTTGGGTCTCCTGTTTGGCGTGTACAGTGACGCGTGCGTAGACCGTGTATCAATGATACTTGTCTTGTTGAGCAATCCGGTTTTTAGTGGTTCTTATTCCTGCGATGCCGTTGGCGGGAGAGAGCATTGGCTCGGCAGTCTCGGTCACGAGCAGTCTGACGCCGATACGTTTGCTGGATGGGGTGTCGATTACTTGAAGGTAGGTTATATGTCGCGCTGTCACCGTTGTCACGGATCTCCGGCCACACGTTCAGTACGACAACTGTTACGTGGTGAACGGGACCGACTTTGTCGATATGAATCCTCCAATCGAAGTGGAGGTAACGTTGATCCTTCCCATCTCGTCGATTTCACTCATTTGATCCAATGGTTAGCCTCACTTTACGGCCATGCGAGATGCACTTGCTATTACTGGTCACGACGTCGTCTATTCCATCTGTGAATGGGGTGTTCAGGACCCTGCACGCTGGGCTGGATCCGTCGGGAATAGCTGGAGAATTGCGTGCGCTGACTTTTTCTTTGAGATATGAGGAACGATCAAGTCCGTCTGATACACCAACGTGTTTCAGAAACGATATTGGCCCGCCGCCATCATTTGCGAGTCTGCAGCGCATCATTAATCAGCTCGTCCCGATCACAGGGTTTGCCAGGCCTGGTGCATGGAACGACCTTGACCTGCTCGAGGTTGGGAATACAGGTCTGACCCCTGCGGAGTGGCAGATGCATTTCGCCTTTTGGGCTGCTGCAAAGTGGGTCGTACCTTGTGGAACTGATTATGGAGTGCGAGTCTGACGGCTTGGGCCGCAAAGATCGCCATTGTTGATATCGGCAGATCTTACCAGCGCACCTCCAGAGGTATTGAGAGTTCTTGGGCACAATAGACTCATTGCGATCAATGTGAGGATTTCTGTGGGGCATTTTCATGGGCGTTCGTGGTTCATGCCGGGTCTTAGCAGGATCCACTTGGAATGTCCGTCGCTTTCCGACGAAGATACACGGACAAATATGATGTATGGGCAGGTCCACTCTCGGATGGTTCCATGGTAGCAGGTTAGTTCTGGTTTTACCGAAAGAATGTTCAAGGCGCTAAATGAGTGAACAAGTGCTCGTGAATTGGGTTGACGCTGCCCAGGTGATCACCTTTGATCTGTCTGACGTTGGCCTCGCCTCTGCGAACGTCGTTGACATTTGGACGGGTACTGACCTTGGTTCTGTCAACATGACTCTTACTGCGTCTGCCGAGGCACATGGTTCGCTGGTGTATCAGCTCTCCAATTCTGTAAAGGCTACACCATACCAGTACACGACTTACCTTGCCGGTGCACCCTCGAACGTACTCGCTGGCGGTGCTGCCTCCAGAACAATCAACGAATCTGATAGCGTGATAGGGTACATTGGATATGACAGGACACTCACTTTCGTTGGCGTCGACGGTGGTACAAACGGGGGTATGAAATTGCTCTCGCTTTCGTATGCGAACGCGGATTACACCGCTTATAACACCGGTTGTTCGAATTGTAGGCGGGCAGAAGTAAGCGTGAACGGGGCCACGCCGGTTGTGGTGGAGATGCCGATTTCGGGTCAGGTACGAGTTACCTAGAGGAATACAAGGGTGGTGCGCTGAGAACGTCTATTCGTATGCAGAGATGGAATATCTTGTTTGAAGGATATCTGGTCAGTCTCGGGGGATTCCTACCCGGGCCGCACAACTCTATCAGGTTTGGAAATCCGAATGCATGGGCACCTGACATGTATAGCATCGGGGTAGAGGTATGAAACGAGATAATGCAAGAATGGAAAGAGAATGTTGCGACACCACGCCAGTATATAACATTGCTGCCTTCTAGGCAGGGAGTAGGGGGAGCAACCAGTTGTACTGGGTATGAAGACGGAAGATCGAAGGCGGGAGAAAGAGAGAGAGTAAGTACCAAAATATTCAACCTAAGGAAGAAGGATTGTTAGTGACAGAGCATAATATAGTCCTTCTGGATAGTACGAAATCAGAGTTCTTTAGGACAAACGTGACAGGAGATCTTCTCTGGCTTAAACTTTCCAAACTGTCGTTGCCTCGCTTGGCCAACCTTTTAGCGGTGACAGCACAGCAGACTCTTAATAAGCCTGTCAGGTCTACCATTTTTGGTGAGCGCCTTTTCTCAACTGCGCTCTTCACAAGACCATGACTACAATGGTCTGGCCGATCCTTGCATTATGCTTGTTCATCACCCGCACTGTCGCTCAATCCAATGGTATGGTCATGTCCATGGATGGACCGATGGACCTCGCCGTCGGCAATATGCTACCATATGCTCATTTTACCCCTGGCGACACAGGTGAGCCAGCTTGATGACCTCTAGTCGAATTTGCTGAGAGGGGTCAGTCTGGTTTCCCGGTTGGGTACCGAGTAGTGCGGGTGCGATGGTTGGCACATGCATCGCGATGGTATTACTCTCCATGTTCGAACGGTTGGTAGCGGCGTGTCTCGCAATCGCGGAACAATACCGTCTCCAGAGGTAATCTAAATTATCTGATGGTTGTACGGGCGTTAATCCGAAGGACAAGCTATTCATTGCTCGAAAACTCAACTTCGTCGTCCCCACCGTCTTCAGTGCTGAAAAGGCAGCCCCGTCTGCCTGCCTTTGTACCTGAATTCGACTTTGCGAGAGGTATCCTGTTTGCAGCCCATTCGTTTCTGAGGATCCTCCTCATGCTGGCAGTCATGTAGCTGGTATTCCACCTCATTGAATGGACTTGCTCAGCTGACCGTACTTCTAGGACGTTTCAACTCGCGTTTTTGCTATCGATTGCTGTGGGCTCGGGCGCTGGTGAAGCATTGTTTGGAAGGTTCACACCTTTGGCACATGAACATTGACAGTTCATCACATGCGTCCTCAATATGTCTTTTCTTAGTTGTCGTGTAGTAACTGGTGAATGGCCTGTGGAACCGTTGCTGTCCTCATGATCAAGGGCCGCAGCACTGAGGGAAGATGTCAAACGTCAAACAAATCACGGATTTTTCCGTAATACTTAGTACTGTAAAAGTTGGGACTGTACGGTCTGTACCATCCCCGCTATGTCGTCTGGTGCGCCTCCGACCGTTCCGGCTAGTCTACAGATCTACAAGTGCGTATAAACCCATTACGATTTTCCAGTCGCTCATTGAACTTTCATATACTAGTTCCTATGTGGAGGATCCTATTTGGCAACGTAAATTCACCGCGATCTGGTGTTCGTTCTTAGCTGTCGCCATTGTCATCTCCATTCCGTCCCTCGTACATGCATTTAGACAAGGTCGAGCACTCACTGGTATCTTTGGTCTTTCTGCGAATTCTAGAAAGGGTTACTCCGCTGTGATCACCGAGGGAAACATACCCCGACAGTCCGCATCTAGACGTCCCACGATAGCGATATACTGGGATTCATTGCTCTCCGTCCGTCTATGGTCTGTGAGATACCTCAATCTGAATGCTGGACAGAGTACGTTCTTCAATTTATTTGTTCCATTCGTCATCGACGGATGTCGTTCCCCAGTCTTCGTTCTCGCGGTATATCTCGCGACCGCTCTCGCATGCATCATTAAGGATGCTCCTCTCATATCCAACCCAAACCGGGCAGGTATGCGATTGCCGATTTTTCGACCATTCGTAGGCTCAACCTGTCTACTTAGGTTTCCTTGCGTTTGCCCAGTTCCCAATCGTATTCCTTTTCGCGACTAAAAACTCCATTCTGTCATTCCTTCTCGGACCTGGTCATGGTTATGAGAAGCTCAACTTTCTACATCGCATGGCCGGACGGGTCATGTTCCTTGCTGCCCTCATCCACGGAAGTCTTTGGATCCGAAACCACCTCCAATACGGTCTTCCCATTCTTGGTCCTCAAAAGGAAACTTCCGGTGTTGCCTCATTAGCTATGTTAGGCTGCGTCGTCCTCTTTTCTCTCAATCCAGTCCGAAGATGGTTTTATCAAGGATTTTTCGTGGTACAGTAAGTCTGTTAGTTTGATTCGCCATGACAAAGGTGATGAAATGATGACGTGGGTGTGCCCCAGCGTGCTCACGTTTGTCGGGTTCTTTGTGTGCGTGTGTTATCATTCCATCTACGCACCCCCGTGGATATTTCCCCCGCTTGCGTTTTACGCGGCAGACATGTTCCTGCGTTTACTTCGCTACCGGTTCAAGGAGGCTACCCTAACAGCCCCAGACGGGTCTATCACGCTCGTGAGTACCCGTTCCACTTATCACCTGTGGACATGTGCCCACGACGCGGCCCTAGGTGCGCGTACACGATTGCGACGACGGGTGGATAGCCGGTCAACACGTCTCTCTCCGCGTCTTTTTCTCTGGTCGTTTTCTCGAAAGTCATCCATTGAGCATTCTTTCCGCCCCGCCCGGACACTCCTGTCTATCCAATCCAGGGCTGCTCCTCGCCGCCCGCGTTACCGGGGACTGGACGCGTGCACTGAACACCTTCGTCCGCGGGGCACAACAAAACCTAAACGCCACAGAAGAGTCGTGCAAAAGCAAGGACGGAGATTGGGACGCGTCGGTGCCCCTCCAAGTCATGGTCGACGGTCCGTACGGCGGGTCGAGCGTCGACCTCGGGCAGTACCGGACGGCAGTGCTCCTGTCAGGAGGATCCGGCATCACGTTCACGCTCGGTCTGCTGGACGATATCGTGGGCCGGTGTGTCAAGCTCCGTCGTCCCAACGGCGAACGCACTCGGCGGATCGATTTCGTGTGGTACACACGCTCCTTTGGTGAACACCTCTCCCTCTCTCCCCTTCTATCCCGCCGACTTAAAAACGCATTGCATAGGTTCTATCCATTGGTTTGCGCCCATGTTGGCCGACATTGTGGTGACAGCGCTCGATTCTTCGATCGAACTCCACACGTCCATCTTCGTCACCTGTCTCTGTCAACCTGAAGCTGTCCCGCCCATTCCGAACTGTACCGTGAAGATGGAGCGGCCCTCAATCCACGCATTGCTTCACGACCTCTTTGAATCGCACGCTCTTTCGCCTTCGTGGACGGATTTGGAGGAGGGAGATGGGCAAGCAGCGCTTGGTGTGGAACAGACGGGGACACATGTGGATGGTAACGGTGTGGCGGTATGTGTCAGTGGACCGGCGAACTTGACGACCGAAACGCAGAACGCGGTGGCCCAGCTGGGGGCCGCGCGGGGGATCGAGTTGGGCGGAGTGGCTATTCACGTAGAGCAGTTCACGCTTTGATTAAGAAATGCTTGTATTATATCATTCTTTGGCTAGTCGAATCACAGGTCTCACCGTCTGGGCCATCGGGACGACGGCGCGCGTGTGATCAACATCGAGACACCAAGTAATCGACCATCGTATCATTGTGTCCTTCCTAATCAACTCCAGCCCTTCCACGTCCTTGTGCCAAGGAACCTCTTTCGAAATCAATACTGGGTACCTAACGTGGCCCTCTTTCCCTGCCCAGTCAAAGTTGATCAGTTGCAACCTTCCTCGTGCTGTCATCAGGACATTGGGCTCCCGAAGGTTACCAAACACATAGCCAGCACAATGAAGCCGGTCGAACACGTCGCGAAGGCCAGATGCGAAAACATCTATTTCTTTTCCAGCGCCTCGGCGAGCGTGCATCCCTCTACAAACTCCATGACAACCATCCGTAGGTCCCCATACGACGGCATACCGTCCTTCACATCAATCTTTCCGTAATAGAGCAGTTGTGGTGCGAAGCCGCTCGATGCCATTTCGCGGTGAGCATCTTCTCCGTATGAGGCGGTGACGTTACTTGACCACAACAACGTCCCTGGGGACGTCCTCCATTGTTCTAGCGTGATAGGTGGCGCACGAAGCCCCCGGTTCGAGAGGTTTTACGTATTCGAACATGCCATTCTCCAGGTATGTATCGGGAGACGGCCAGAATAGGCGGTTGGCGTGCCCACGCTTGTCAGGCGGTGCTTTTTTGAGAGCTTTATGCCACAAAGTCAAGTGCTCCATCGACTCTTTGAGAACATACAGCACATGGGCGATTCGTAGGAGTTGGCCTTGGTCAAGGGCGGAGTGGACAGGAACCCAAAGAAAATCGGTAAGTCGTTGGACTATGCAGTGCGGGGTGCAGACGCCACCCATGATCGACAGCCAAGGTCCAGCACTGGCAACCATGAAAGTGGGGAACGAGGATCTACGAGCAGCTGGAGTGTTCTACATGAAGGGGCATCATAAATGAAAAGGAGACATTGAATGAATGCAATCACTTCCGACTGGCGGATTATACGCCGATACGAGAAAGCGGCTTGGGTCGACGGATCTGAGTTTCCACTACCGAGCTCATTCTTTTCCTCGAAGATGACAAGAAACACATCCTCTTGGCGTGCGCTGTCTACCACTATGTCGCTGCCACCAGTTACCACAAAGTCTGATGTGGTATTATCGAAATTTGAGGGGAAGTTGATAGGGCAGGTGAAAATATTCCGCCAGACGTCATTGAGGCGATTTCGACGAGAAGAATCGTTGTCGTAGATTGCAGCGAATGCCACGACGAGTATCCAGACATTACGAATAAAGTTATCGGGGACGGCGTGGTTAGGATCGAAGGCCTTACTGGTGAAGTATGCAAATGACGGATGAAACGGCTGGATGGGAGCTGCCACCGTATCGACTGCTTTCCCATGGGGGAAACGACAATCTAATAGTGCGGGAACAGCTGAGTGAGAACAGGCATATTCGTTCGATGTTACAGACTGGGAGGGTCTTCCAGCCCCCTCGCGACGCATACGCAAGAATGCTTATCGAAGAAATTTAATAACGTTTCGCCGAAAGCGAAACGAAGGTCTCACATCGATTCAACTCGGCCACGATGGAATCCTCTTCGGCGTCTGAAGAAATTTCTGAGTGAAGTGGTGTCAGTCGAGATAACACCAATAGATTCCAGACATACCGCCAGGGCGTTCGACAATAATATGGAGGTCGTTTTCCTCAACACGATCCCCAAAACAATCCGACGTCCTGTCCATAGCGTCCATGGGTTCGCCAAGTGATAGATTCTCGAGTTTTCCCTCAAGCGAATTATCTTTGGGCAAGAACACTCTGAAGAAGTCAATATTATTGGCGTCCACGTCACGAAAGACATCCGCTTTCTCCGCCTTTATAAACTCCCTGAGGGCCCCAACGTCTGCCGTGCGTGAAATCGGGATAGTGAATGTTCGCCACACGGGATCGCCCCGGACAAGGCATTGGAGTTGGATGAGGTCCTGCACGGCAGGTTGTGGTCCATGCGCACCTGAGATCCAAACTTCATTGCATCAGAACGCAGAAGAATGAAACGACAAAACGCACGGGCCCGAGAGAGATCAACAACGATAATGCACATCAGACTTGCAAAGATCAGATAATTTTAGTTGTGAGTCGATGTATGGTCCACCCGGTTTCCACTTCCTGAGCTCGTCTTCCATGATTTCCTTGGGGCAGGCAAGTCTGTGAAGAAGGAAGTCACCCACGTCTAAGTTGTCGGCACAGATTGCATTCTTGATGGCTTTCTTGAGATCTCCAACGGTTTCCGTAGACAAAATGTCGACTGGGAACTTGCTGTCAACTCCACCTCTGTAGACCTAACACCAGATCGTATGTATCTTTTCAAACTCTGAAAGGCGTGTTTCACAATAGTGCTGCCGCGAGGGAGGTGAGGTTGAAGTGGAGTGAGTTTTACCTCAGGATTCCTGAGGTGCACGGCCACTTGAGTCGGTCGCTCGCCTCAAAAGGATAAGGTCGTGTCGCTAAGGTGTGATTGATACGTTATGTGATACGTTCGGCTCGATCAGAACTGATAAGTGCTAGACAATGTGGTAGGTACAGTAGTAGTGTAACATTTTTGAATTCAAGCTCTTGTTCAGTATCACACAACCCTGAGAGCCACTTGCTGTGAAATAAAAATTTGAGAACCTGAAAAACTTTGGGCACATCTTCAGGGACAGGCTATTTTACTGTGCCACATGGCAAGTACATTTGGGCCTTCATGAAACCAGCCATGTGGGAGCAAGGTGTACGAGCTAAATGAAGTATCACTCAGCGGTCACCGATGATGGGAAATGCTGAGGTGCACAAATTGAGAATATGAAGATAACACGTAATGTGATGAACAAAGACGAAGATGGGTGACAGGGATCACACTACTAGGCACTCGAAAAGAGGCTTTGCAATGCAGTATGGATTCAAAGTACCAAAACTAGGTTACAAGATGACTATGCTACAGCTTATATACTAACTAAGGCTATGCTACACATGTCTGGTGCATGGCACAGAGATTAACTAAGAATGTTCTTTAATATTCTGTGATTGATGAAAAGAAGAGTGAATAGTGAAGAGGTGAAAGGGTGAAGTAATGTGATTACAAGAAAGAGAAGAAAAACCTTTCA